>CANTFL010001103.1:0-80853 GCA_947650285.1 Hyaloperonospora brassicae | reverse complement strand
GCGAGACAATCGTATAAACCTGATCCATACTAAGAAGATTTACCGAATACATCGCGCAAGTAATCGATTCAAATACGCTTTCTATCAGTGAAAGTCGAGTGGGCGGCTCTTTTCAAGGTAAGACGGTGGTGTCCGAACAGGATGTCTTCTAATCACGTAGAGCGATATTTCTTTACACGACTAGTTCGGCTCGTTATATGTGATCGCAAAGTGATGATGGATACTTATGAGCGTGATGGTGTCTTCGACATCGGAAGAAGTCTCGTGCTGACAATACGGGTGGAGGAGCTCCACCAACAAACTTAGGACGCGTAAGCATACCACGATACATCACTACCACGATGCATTACCACCGTGTATGCGTTGGATAGGCGACGCTACACTCGAAATAGGCCAAATTATTTGGGCAGTAGTTCACTACCATCCATATAAGTCACTACGTATCTAGTTGAAGTCACCGTTGAGAGTAAGAGTAGATACCCTATGTTGTACGATTGAACGTATTTTCTGTCATTTCTGTCTCGTCAAAGATTCATTTATGCCTTCTACCGATTTTGCGATCTATTCTTGCACGAATGGATGACTGATGACTTGTTTATGTCAATGCGCCATATGAATACGGCAATAGGATTATTATTTCGTCATCCAGTGTGACATGTAACTCGATGGAATAGCCCGTGAAGATGCTGATTATACCAGCATCCTCAACTTATCAACTGCGTCAGCAATAGCTCCGTCGCAAGTACCGGCTTTGAATTCTTTGATAGCAATATATTCGACATTGTAAATCAGTCGCACCAACGTTGACGTCGGCGCGTGATGAGCAGGATCAGGATCGCATTGAGCTGACGCGTTCCCTCCCTAAATTAAAGCTACAATTTAAGAAGATGATTATGCGTGGATGAAGTGACCCATTCGCGAAAACATTGTTTGCGATGTTGGTGCATGCACAAACGTGTTGAGCGGCAATTTCGCCATAGGTACGAACTCACTATGCATTGTAAATGAGTGAGAAAATCTTGAAGTATGTGTACAAGGACAGGATTAATCACGTTTCATCCACCTGTTTTCTGGATGATTAGAAGTCGGCATCCTATCGAGACGTGCTTATAGATCATGTCAAGAAGTTTGAACTGGAAGCAGGTTTCGCATTCACAATCGAACGATCGGACAACACGCGCACCCATCAGCTTGTTGAACTAGCTTGTGTCCTTGGCGGCTCGTTTCGAGAGCGAAAGCCAGCCCTTGTGATCGACAAGAACCAGCGTGAAAGTAGGACGCGTTTGACCGACTGCAGGTGAAAAGCAGTTGAAATCCAGCGGAACGATGGATGGCATCTTGATGCGTGGTGGAAGTAGCAAAAAGTGTGGCGGAAATCGCAATTTTCTTAGTATTTACCGCATTATCTCCGAACCACATCATCACTATACTTTGTACGTCTCACGGACTCATCCGTCGGTTATGAGAGATACATTGCCGACACACGTCTGCTGAATTTGTCGGACGGTTGTAGGAAATCGCCCAGTACGCTTTTTGTACGGATAATGAAATGTGACCTAATGGCTCGACTTCACAAGACTCGTTTAGGTCCAACGGCCCAACGGACGTCACTTGACGGTCAATTGACGTCTTAACGCATGAAAACTCGGTAACTGGCAAATTAGCGGCTCAATCTTTGCACAGCTGATGGTGGTAGACTTAAATGGCGTCATTTGCACTGCCCTACTGCCTTCTACGCGTATCTATCAGGTCCAGCTTGTCCAGGATATAATAAGCGCTCCGCTTCCGTGTCGGCATCACGTAGTAGTGCTTGCTTTGCACTTTCCTTCAAGCACTTCGATCACCTCACGTAGCGCTCATCTCTCCCAACGCCACAGTGAACATGTGCAGTGCTCAGTTCCATTCAAGAGTGACAGCGTCTCAATCAATACACATGCAGAGTCCGTGACAGTTGTTGGACAAGTGTTGATCGGTCCGAACTTAGGGTTCCAGCAAATAAACATCCGCAACAACAGAAAGATCACTTGACAAGCTTTAGCACGTACGATCGATTGCTTCCACATCCTGCCAGCATCATTGCTGACATCTTTCGTGCTCACGTTGCGACAGCTTTATTATCACAATTCATAGCACACAAGAGCAACGGCTCTTTTCCGATGCAAATCTGCTGCAAGAATGAATGGACAGTCAAGTACTTTGACACTCGACCTTGAACGGACAAAGGAGTGCTGTAGGTCTTGACTATGTTGCCGATGTGATCGAGCGATTCTCCATTGGCTACAACTTGGCGGTGTACATGGAAGACAGCGCCACATTGGTAGACGCAATAGTGTGTCCTTGCTCACTATCGCTGACCGACGCAGCTGGTTCTTGTTCGCCTCGGATAGATTGTGTGCAGGTAAATGACTCAGCGCCGTGCGAGCATGTGCTCGAATACGTGTGGACATTGTTTTGCGCTTGCGTTACGGCAGAAGGTTCATACTTGACGGTATTCAACCGCCAACACTTTCTGTGTAACGGGGCACTGATCACTCCGTACGGGAACATAAGTACGGAGTTGACTCTCACTGCTAGGTATATGCACTATACAGACGAAGGTTAAACAACTAAGGCGAGACTCTAGTTGTAGAACAAGTAAAACTGTCATTCAATACAATCAAGTCGTCCATCTCTTGTTCTCTAGTTTTGAGCTGACTTCAGTTATGTTGATATAACTAAATGTATGATGACGTCTAATCACCACCCATTGCGCGCGTCTTGCAGCGGTTTAGTTGGTTGCTACGAACATAATATCAACAAATGAGCAGACCTTTGGGCCATCTCAACAACATCACAATAATTAGTGATATTGCTGAAAGAATATTCAACATCACATTCTTTATTACCATTTCGCGCAATGGTACTTTCACGTAACGGGCTACCCCGCTACATTCTGTGTTTCATTCAGGTTCCGTTCAGGCATTAGAGATGCTATGTGAAATGTGCTGTGGTGCTGTGGTGTGGTGTGGTGTTGTGTGGAGGTGTAGTGTAGTAGTGAAGTATGCTGTGGTGGTGTAGTGTGGTGTGGCGGCACTTGTTAATAGTGTGGTGGGGTGGATCTTGCTAAAAGTTTAGTGGAAATATCAAAAAAAGTGTGGTGACAATAGCAATTCCCACATTCTGTTCGACCGATAGAGCATAGATTCTACTTTATCTGAATGCACTCTATTCTGCTTCCCCCATGTTACTTCACAAAATGTGCCACGAAGCAGCTCAAACTTTGGCTGTCAGTAGTGTTGTCGCCGTCTTTACTCTGTTGCTGTCTTGTTCTGCTGGCATTGGTCGCCTCGAAAGCTCGAAACAAATAGCGTCAGCGACTTGCAGCTTTACAACGCACAGACACAAAGGGCCTCGACGTCGAAACTTCTACAACTTTTGCTGCTACAACAGGACGTGTTACGTGGATAAAAAATGGTGTGACAAAAGCTGTGTGACAGTCCTGGAAACAGTCTCTTGCAGTCCATTCCGAGATCCCGACTGCCACTTTTGGCTCGCTCGATCCCTACAGCGCCGAGGCGCCAACAACGGGGTTCACGAGCTTGCCAATGCGCTCAATCTCGACCTCGACCATATCGCCAGGTGCCAGATAGACTGGAGGATCGCGAGCGAAACCAACGCCCTTGAACATTGCACACCCACACACACACAAAATTAGCACCTGACTTTTCCAACCTAGACGCGAATCGAGCGTCACTTCAGCTCGCACTCGTACCTCTGGCGTTCCCGTCAATATGAGCGTGCCTTTTGGCAGCGTACAGTCCTGCGACAGCAGGCTGATGATCTCGGCCACTGAAAAGATCATGTCACTGGTGTTGGACTTTTGCACCTGCTCGCCATTCAAGTACGTCGCAATGTCCAGCGTCTGGGGGTCACGAATGCGCTCTGGGGTTATCAGCACGGGTCCCAATGGACAGAACGTGTCAAAGGTCTTGGCACGGCACCACTGCCCGCCTCCTTTCTTGCCCTGCCATCGTCGCGCAGAAATGTCGTTGGCACAAGTGTAGCCACCGACAAACGTCAGTGCTTCTTCTTTCGTCACATTGCAGCAGCTTTCTTTCAGCACGACAGCCAGTTCGCACTCGTAGTCCACTTCAGGCGGAGACGACGCGACACGGGGAATCACGACAGCATCGTGCGGGTGCTGCAGTGCATTGACGCCCTTTGTAAAGAGCACAGGGGACGTGGGTATCGCCATGTTGGTCTCGAGCGCGTGTTGGCGGTAGTTGAGGCCAATGCCCAAGATCTGAGTCGGGACCACTGGCGCCAACACCTTCTCGATCGTCGCAGTTGCCCCTGTAAAGTACAAACTGCCCAGGGGGTCGTCGTCTTCGACCAAGAGCGCGGTCGAGCCGTCGTCCGTGCGTTGGCCACAGCGAATTGCACCGTGTACGTCGACGAAGCGCGTGATTGCAGTCGCTTTTGTACGGGCAGAAGCGCGAGACGCAGAGCTCATTGTGAGCAAGTGGAGACGGGGAACGGGACGACAGCGACGACGCACGAGACGGAACAGTGCAGGCATGAACGGGGGGGACGACGACGAGCGCTGATACCAATTAACGGGTCCTGAGGTACGGGCGACTTCGTGTGGTGCACCGCATCGAGTACAAAGTGCTTTTCTGAATTTGGACAAAGAAGAAAAAGCAGAAAAGGCAAAAAAAGCGAAAGCGAGCGAACGAGAACACGACACTGCACACAGAAGGACAAAACGGGTCTCCGTGTTTACGACGACGAAGAAAAGCATGTTTATAGTTTTGTGTTTGCACAAAAGTTACGATAGTGGACGTGGGCCACACGGCCGTGTGAAGGAGTGGGCAGGTGAGTTACAATTCCGGGTACGACATGTCCTTGAGCACGTCGCATGTCCCCATGCCGCTTGCAGTGCGACTCACGCGCACGTAGCCCTCTTCGCCCCACTCGGTACCCCACGAGTTCTTGATCTTGATCGTCGTGGCATCGTAGCCGACCACGAGCGTCGCATGGTCCACGTTCGGCGCCGGCGGACACGAAGTGATCACACCGCTGATGTACTGCTTCCAGACGGCGTTGTTGGACACGACGGACGCAATCACGGGCTGCTGCTGCACGGCTCGGAGCAACGCGCGCTCGTCGCCCTGTTCGATCTTCTTGATCTCCTTGATACCGGACTTGACGGGCGTGCACGACTTGGCACACGCAGCTGGTTGACCGCCTTCGATGGACGTGTACGCATAGCTGCTCTCGGTACAGACGCCATTGTCCCGGAGGTACTCGAGCGCGTACACGGGCGCGCCACCGTTGCAGCCAAAGTTCTTGGTATCGCAGCTCACGAGCTGCTGCTTGGAATACTCGGACGCGTTCTTGTCCCCATTGCGAATGCACTGAGCGGCTTCCAGTGCACTGATGGAGGCGAACGCCCAGCAACTGCCACACTGGCCTTGCAGCGTAGGAGCGTGGACGCAAGGAGACGTGCTCCAGTCCACAGCGTCTGCGTCAGCACTTGGACTCGCGCCCGCTGCACTCGCACTCGTTGAAGCACTGACAGTGGACTCGTCGGTTTGACTGACAGGAGCAACTGCAGGCTCCCGTCGTGGCACCGGTGTGGATTCACGCGCAGGATCAGACGCCGGGGCACGATCGGTAGCACGTGACGAGGCTGACGGACTCGACGGAGCTCTCGCCGATTCATCATCTGCAGGCTCCTGTGCAGCAGCCGGCTCGCTGTCGGAAGACGAAGGTTTCCGCCGCTGGTAGCTCGATGAAGCCGAAGATGCAGTCTCCTGCGAGTCTGATGCTGGGGTCTCCTGTGACTCTGGTGCTGAAATCTCCTGCGGCTCCGGATTCGAAGCTTCCTGCGACTCTGGTGCTGGGGTCTCCTGCGGCTCTGGTGCTGGGGTCTCCTGCGACTCTGACGCTGAAGTCTCCTGCGAGTCTGACGCTGCAGTCTCCTGCGACTCTGGTGCAGGGGTCTCTCCTGACTTCGAGGTCGAAGCTTCCTGCGACTCTGACGCTGAAGTCTCCTGCGAGTCTGACGCTGCAGTCTCCTGCGAGTCTGATGCTGCAGTCTCTTGTGACTTCGAAGCCAAAGACTCCTGCGAGTCCAATGCAGGCGTCCACTGTGTGTCCTGTGCTGGCGTCCACTGCGAGTCCGGTGCTGGAGTTATCTGCGAGTTCGGATCGATAGTCCACTGCGGGTTTATTGCTATGGTCTCCTGCGGACTCGAGTCGGACGGTTGCGTTGGCTTGAATGTCCACGTACCAGCATTTGTGTCTCCGCCATCGGAATTGAAGGTCCATGTGCCAGCATTGTTCGTGTTAGTGTTGGCATTGGCGTCAGCTTTCAAGCCTCCGCCTCCCCCCATGCCCCACCAGCTCGTGATAGAGTGGGTGCCAGCATTCGAGTCGCCACTTCCTGCCGTGCCCCACGAATTTGTGCCAGAATGGGCGCCAGCATTCGAGTCGCCGCTTCCCGCCGTACCCCACCAACTTGTGCCACCCCACGTATGCGATCCCCACCAACTCGGGCTACTACTATCAGTGTTGCTCTCGGAGACTGGAGCGACTTGAGCCCCGTCCCCAATCGACACTGCTCCGAAGTTCCACCCGCCGTTCGTGTTGTCGCCGCTCGTACCGCTGCTGCCGGGACTATCGCTGAAATCCGTTCCAGAGAGATCTGTCTGCTCGGTGGACTGCGTGCTGCCATCAGCCGTACTCCTGAACCCGTAGTCCCCGCCGTTCATGCTGATGCCTCCTAATTGAAGCGAAAACTGACTACTCTGTGCCTCACGAAGCCGACGACCGTCCGAAGGCTCTGCTCTCGAACGTTCCGTCACCGGCTTTGACGCCCGTCGTCGCGTGCCGTCCTCCGTCTCGTCCCGACCGTTTCCCTCGTCGTCCTCGCGCTCGGACGACGAACGGGTTGGCCAGGGGGTCTTTGCTCGCCGCGGGTCTTTGGGCTTTGCAGTGCGCGAAGTCTCTGTCTTGTTACGGGCATTGAGGTGCGAGTTTTGCAAGAACTGCTGGAACTCGTCCATGGTCATCAACGTAAATGGGTTCTGCGTCCCGAATTCAGCCATGGGGTTCGCCGCGCGCGCTTCTTTGGCCAGCTGCTTGGACATGTAGAACCGCTGGCGCTGGTCTTCAAGCTCGTCTTCCGTGCTGCGGGACTCGGTGACTGGAATGTACCCGTGCTTGCGGCCGCCTGCTCCATACTCGGTGAGCCACTCGTCCAGCTCGGCCTGCACCTGGTCCTTTTCCTCAAGGTACCGGTGGTATTTCGACACAATGGCCGCGTGCATCGGTCGGGCCTCAACGACTCGCGTGGTCGCGAGTGACACGACGGCCACTGCTACCGCAACGGACGCAATGGAGACTCGCAATCGCATGGGCGTCGTGCCGTTCGACAAGTTTGTTCCTTATTTGCTGTCTGTCTACCTGTCTACCTGTCTGTCGGTCGGTCTGTCGGTCTATCGGTTGTCTGGTCACGTCTCGAGTGTCGGACACGACGTTCGGGCGAGCAACTGACTGACGATGTGGTGAAGGGCCTTCGCAGCAAGTTTGACAATGCGTAGAAGCGACGAGAGAGAGCAGGTGGGGGATTGTGGATCAGCTCAGGATTTCGGTTGCGGTCTGACTCGGACGGCCCGAGCAGGAGCGAGGGGTGGCGTGGATAGGCCTAATCGAAAGAGTTGCGCGCGGCCTTTGGGCGTGCGAAGCACCGGCGGACTCTCGAGGAGGAGGGGGAGGGGGAGGACGTCACTGCTTCTTGCTGCACCGACTTGCAAGTGGTGGGTGAACTATCGACCGTTCTACCTGTCCATCAACTCCTCCCATCAGATGGAGTCTGTGTGGACAAGTGACGACACTGCAGTCGAAGTACTTTGGACGCGAACGAGCGAGCTACGCCGGGAGGTCACGTGTGACCTCGTGGTCGTATGTATTGCAACGAAATCGACGCCCTGCAAGCGCGCGAGGGTACGGGTAGGCCATGTGTTGTTGCAGATGGCATTGCATGACCGGCAAAGGGAGAAAAGTTCGGCGTCGAGACTGAATGCTCCGACAACGTTGTTGCCAAGACGAATGGTGCCCTGTGCTTGCGTCGCAGAGCGCCACAGACCACGACGCTGACGCGGAGAGCGCGTCGGTGGGGTATCGACCAACTGATCGCTCAAGTGATCGACCGACCGATCGATCCGACACATTCGTTTCCGTGTCATGCTGGTCGAGAGGCAACGCAGCACTCACGAGTCAGTTCCTCGAGGCCCACCGACTGCTGGCATTGCCAAGAAAGACAGATGTCCCCACTACTTACGCATGCACTGCTGCTCTATCCACGCGCCAGTTGTCCAGAAACGGTACCCCAGATTGGACTGCACGATCAGCTGCATCCTCGAGCGGCGCTGTGGGCCAAAGACTTTATCCGCTGCCACGACCGAACAGCAGCAGCAGCAGCGTCTCAGGCTGTCGTGTGTTGTGGCCTTGAAAGCGAAAGGGTTTCCTCCTGACGACGGAAGAGTCGAGCGGTCTTGGACCTCGTGTGATATTGAAAGGGCCAAGCGGTGCTGCTGCGAGGCCTAATGGCGTCACGTCGAGTGCATCGTGGCCCCGGGATGACAAAGGGTAGACAGAAAGCGTCCAGCCGGAGTAGCAGGGGGCGATGGTTTTCGGTTGCTAGAAAGGCTCAAGTATCAAGCGGACGACACTTGCATACAAAACGAACGTCCGGTCAGCGAGGCAGACCTGCTCAAGACCACGGAGGTCTTGAGCTCCAGAGCGCTGATATCAGTTGGCGGCACGGGGACTTGAACTCGCTCTCCTCCTCCCCAGTCCGTCTCGATCTTCTTTCCGTGCGCTTCTGATCGCGTCGGGAATCTGACTGTCCAGCGCAGACTCGAAGCGCATACTTCAATGAAAACGAGCTGCCCATGGCCTGCAACTTGACCGCTTGTGGGTCAGTCGCTCGTCCCGCTCTGGACAAGTGGTGTCACCAAATGTAGCCCGCGTCCCGTCAGCTGGCGGTGCAGAAACTTGTCATCACGTGGCGTCCCACACGACGTGAGGAGGGAAAAAGATCTGCTTGGATGGAGGGTGGCAGCACCCGGACGGATGAAGGTCCAGTCCGTTGCGTTTGATTGACCCCACAGTGTTCCTCTTGTCAGCTACTACTGCTGCTGACACGATCTAAAGGACACGTTGGACTCGACTACTGTCGCTCGGTCGGAGGAGTCCAGACGAAAGCTGGAAAGCTGCCGACCACTTTCGAAGAACAACAACCAGATGATGGCCGAGCGCACGGCCGAATGCCAACAAGGTCGTGGCTGCAGACTGCCTGGCGTTCTCATGTTGCCATTGTCGCTGCACGCGTCGAAGTAGCGATGCGTGAGCGTCGAGAAAGCACATGCTATAGCAGCAAAAGCCAGTCGCCCTCGCGCGTCGATGTTGCCATAGCGCCGCGTCATTCTGAGACTCTTGAGTTACAGCACGTCTGCTTGTTCACCTGTAACCGGACGTCAGCAGATACCGTCAATGAGGTGATATCTCCAAAAGGGTATCTATGTATCTACGTGGCGTGCGTGTCCCGATCGAAACAGCGAGTCGATGATGTTTCACATGAGAGGCACTGATTCCCTTTGCAAACGGAGCACCTCACTGGATAGACACTGTCGTGGCGGCTGTCGTCCGTGGCGCGCGCGACGCGCTTGGAGAGGGAATCGTCTTACCCACAATCACACGCTCTCAGTCCAGAGCTGCTCGACAGGCGCCTGGTCTGCACAACACGGTGGCGTGAAACCCGACAACGATATCCGACCACACCTGCTCATCACCCACAGGCTCCGCTTTCGTGCCCGTTACGTTCGACAACGACGTCCTGTTGCTGTTTTCCAGCTGGTAATCGGGAACTTCCGCGTGTGGAGTCCCGAATCGTTCGAATGTCATGCGATACTCACTATGCGCTCGTTTTTTCTCAGAAATGACAAAACGTGAAGTATTGCCATTGTTACGCCGTCGAGACGTTCTGGTTCGGTAACCGCCAGGAACTACTGCAAGTGTTGACTGCATCGCAAACACCTCCTTCACTGCATTCTTCTAGACTGTGTCCGAACGCGATATGCGCCTCGTCGTGACCGCAAAGTGCACACGGACACGAGCCCGTCGCAGCACGTCTGGCCCTTTTTCTGCGGCGGGATGCTTTCCGCATGGTATCTCTTGCTGTCTCGATGCGGCGATATCTTCTTCGCGATCGGCAGCTCTGCAGCAAGAGCAGGACCCAGCACATCTGCAATTGTGCTCAACAAGCGGGCAACGTCTGTCCAGGCGGGAGCTAGAGGTTTCCCACGCGGCGAACGCACGGTGCCACGACGCGCGATTACGCACTTGTATGTGTGTGAGCCTGGGAGTCGTCAATGTCGTGTGTACACGTGTGCACGTTTTGTCATGCATCATCCTCGAGAAAATTTGGTTGGTAAACTCTCGCCATATGGAGCCAGCGCGCACAACGTGCACCCAGGTACCATCGTAGACTTGCACCCATGCAAAGTTTTTTCGCTTCGATAGGTACGCAAAGCCCGACATGACTCGAGGCGTTTATTCTTGAATCTCCAGTCAGTCTTGAACAGTGTCGTTGGCTGCAAATCATGAAGGTGACGTCGTTGCTTGCATCGTTGTGCGCTGTCGTAGCCATTTCAATACGTGCAGCTGAAGCCCGTCAGATGCACGCGGGTATGGACTACAAGCGCTACCTCGAGGAGATCGACATCACGGATGACGACCTGAAAAGCTGGAAAGCCAAGTTCTGGAACGACAACAAGTGGCTGCCGTCTTTCGCCGAAGACCGCAGCTTGGACTCGACCGACGAAGACCTGCGCCAGCGGATTTTCATGAGCAAGCAAGACGTCGCGGAAGCGCAGGCGGCCAATCCACTCGCGAGTTTCTCCATCATGACGCCGTTCTCAGCACTGACGAAAGAAGAGTTTGCCACCAGAGTCCAAAACGCGTACGTTTACGGCAACACGACACAGAAACGGGTTCGAGCTGCACCGGTATCACCCACGAGATCACTTCGTGAGACCGAGACGTTCGCGGACATCCAGGACATAATCGACGCTTTGCAAAAGAGGATCCAGGAACGCGTAGACGACTCGTGGACACCCGGTGGCGTGAAAGCTGCTCGTGACACGGACGAAGACGAAGACGACGATTCGGTTGCGCAACAAGTGCAATGGGATCTCCCTATCCCAGAACCAGCCCCCATGACGGAACCGCCGACACCAGCTCCGACACCAGCTCCGACACCAGCTCCTGAACCCAAGTCCACGACGCGGCCTTCTGTCGTTGAGTCCTTCAGTGAAGCAGCATCCAATTCCCAATCGAGCACAAGGCCCGATCGTCACTGCGGCAAACTCAGTCGACTGGTCGACTACTCCGTGCATGCCTCCCGTCCAAAGCCAAGGGGAGTGCGGCTCGTGCTGGGCGATTACTTCCGTGGCCGCAGTTGAGTCCCTCCAGTGCATCAAGCGTGGCCAATCGAAGCTCAATAGCTACTCAAAGCAGCAGCTGATCGGTTGTGACTCGCAGAACAGGGGCTGTAATGGCGGTGCTCCGGTATACGCGTTCGAATACATCAGGCAGAACGGTCTGTGCTCGGAAAGCGCGTACCCCTACACGTTGCGCGAAGGCGGTACCACGTCCTGTTCAGCGAGGTGCTCCAAGAGCCAAACAGGCATTACTGGATACGAAAAGCTGGACGATGGCGACGAAGCAGAGCTCATTAACGCGCTCAAGTCGCAGCCTGTTGTCGCAGCCGTTGCGTCCGGGAACGCAGCTTGGAAGCAGTATACTGGCGGCATTCTCTCGACTTGCGAGACGTCCACGATCGACCACGCTGTGCTCATCGTGGGCTACGACGACACTACGTTCAAGATCCAGAACTCGTGGGGCGAGGATTGGGGCGAGGCGGGATACATTCGGCTGCAACGCACCTCGTCCAGCTCAGGCACTTGTGGCTTGCTCGAGAACATGTCGCGACCCACGATGTAACGTGTTCGCGTTCCTCTGCCCTCATAGCTTTGATGCCAGTGCGTAAGCTGCAGTAGTCTGTCGTATGTAGCACGAGTTGCCAATGTGATTTATCCATCTCGTTCCCGTTCCCATCCGACCTCGAGACGTTGTTGGTACTCACGCTGGACTTGGGATCGTTCCATGTGCCATGTTGAGACTTGAAATGGCACATCGCTACCAACGCGAACAAAAGATTGTCAAGATCGCGTATATTGGCAACATGGAGGCACGCAGAACGACGCGTGACGATTGCAACGTGCACGAAGAAGAAGAAACGGCAGCAACGTGGTCATACCTGTTCGTGCGGGATCAACAGAGCTTGTGCTGCTGGCTTCACGTGCGTTTTGGCGCTTCGCTCGGTCGTCTACGACGTTGTCGAGTGCAACTCGATCGTTGACAATGCAGCAGCCGTCTCTTCGGTCGCTGTGGTGCTCAAGTATTGTGCTGTCGTTGCCTGCGGTTTCGAGCTGAGCGGGACGTACCATTGCTCCGACATCCCAGCCTTGTCCCGTGCTTCCTTGTTGAAAGGTGGTTTGAGCGTGCCTTTGTAGTACTGCGGTACGAGTTCGTGGAACTTGGCAATTGGCTCGTCGCCGTCTTGCTCAGCGACGTACCGGAACCAACGCACTCCTGCCTCCACGTGCGTGATCTCCTCGCGGTAGTTTTTACGCAAGATTTCCAGACTCACGCTGTCGCTCGCTTTCTTGAACCGCTCGACAGCATTTGGGAAGACATCCAGTCCACGAGCTTCATGCACGAGATGCACGAGAGCCAGACGCGCTAGGATACTTGCGCGGGTATCGTACGCTGCGTCCCAAAGACCTTCGTGCCCCGTGAGGTCACCGTAGAAACTCCCTAGCTCCGTCAGCCGATGGGCCCAGCTGTTGAAGTGGTCTGCTTCTTCCCCTGCAATGCGGACCCAGTCGTCGTAAAAGGCACGGGGCAGGTCGTGCGACACATATCGGCACACCATGTCCCACATGAGATCGATGGCGTAGCTCTCGGCATGAGCCAAGCTGTTGCATACACGTGATACAGGTCAACACGAGAGCTCCATCACACACACATATATTCACGCACGTTGACGCCACCTTTGCCTCATCTGCAGCACAGCATTTCCTCATGACGAGTGTGTCGTGCAGTCACGAAACGCTCACGCACCTGTGCACGAACGCCTTGCGCGATCCTTGCTTGGCCTTGTTCGCAGCAACAATTTGCACGCTCTCTGGTCGTGCGGGACGATCCGGTACGGTCTTCACATCGTCGTCTTCGTTGCAAACGACGTGGATAGCACCGCTCCTCCACTGCGCCACGTACGCGATGGTCTTGTCCGCCTTGACAGAGACATCGCCCGTTGTCAGCACGTCCAGTGCACACGCAAACAGCGTCCGGGTCGAAACAGATTCGGTCATTGCGAATGAATGGTCCAGAGTCGTTTCGGATTGTCACCAGCGATTGGGAACATAATCATGCAAACCAGCAGCTTAAGCTCTATGAAACTGCGAAGCTGGACGTGGACGAGACGCAGCACATACCACCAACTAACTTGACTCCCTACGGGACAACCGTCACAGTCGCTCGAGGTCGAAGGACTTTGGGTACAACTCGCGATACCACTGACTAATTGAGAAATCGTCGCGCAAGCTGAAGGTCGACGAGCTGTGGTCTCTTGGCCAGGATCCGCTGAGCTGTTGGCTAACTGATTGCGATGATATGTTCGAGCAACAACACTTGACTTCCTTGCGGTGGCTGCTGTGGTGAGGCAGCGGGCATCCTGTCACGTAGTCAAAGAGTGTGAGGTAAAGAATGCAAGTGCGTTGGTAATGTGCACTGAAAAGAGTATCTGCAACTCACCTGCAGGAGTCGGCGTTCCATTGCGAGCGTGCTTCATTCGAGGGAAGACACCTTGTCCGTCCGAAGAGGCGAGCAAGCCGGCTTTCATGTCATCCAGCTCAGCAGCTACCATCACCATCCACATTCACACGGGCACAACAGTTAGACACCGGACCATCTGACCTAGTTGACAGCGTGACGTACAAGGAGCTGCAGCGCTTCCACACTCGGACTGCGACGCTGTCTTCGCAGATGACGACTTCTGTAGAGTACCACGAGAGCCAGAAGTCTCGCTTGCGCATGATCGATTTTCGTCGATGGCACCATCCGTTTCGCCGGCAGCCTTGACGGTAGACCAGACCGCCTGATCGATCCCGTCGTCGAACTGCTGAGTACCACGAAACGGCGCTGATGTGGAAGAGTCTACCCATACTGAAGAAGGACAAACGTTGTTAGCAGACATGCGTAGACCAAGCTGTACCAGCACACATTCGGTTGTCCGCATAGGCGAAAACCCCGTTCAACAACTTACGCGAATCTGTATATCTCCTCCAAAGCTCTTCAGCTTCTGCGGTCTTCTCGACAAGCTCAGTCAGCTTGCCGCCCACTGCAGCTTCTGTGTCGCGCAGCTTCTTATAAGCTTGCAAAGTGGCTTCAGTTGATCGAGCAAGCCTTTCCATCGGACTCACATTCTTGTTTTCAAGCTTCAACTCGCCTGGCAAACTTCCTCGCAGTACTGCATGTATCTTTCCCATGCGCCGATCCAACACGGGCAACTTTTTGACCGGTACACCTGAGCGTACCATAGCAATACGTGAGACCGTTGGCACTGAAGGCACGCATTGTATCATTCACAACGTTACCTTTTGTTGCGCATAGTCGCACATGGTTCGCGATGTCCTTGTCGTCCCGACACTTCTCTTTCAAAAGATCCGAGACGTGGACTGGGAAGTGCGGTAGTGGTCCAGAAGCCGACGCTTTCGATATCTTGAGTACCTTGGGTGTCTTTCCGTATCTCCGTGTCTGAACACGAGACTCTTCGGGATCAGCAGTAGACTTCATGACTCCTTCAGCTGCGCTATATTGTTGTACACACTTGCTGTCAACAGGATCGGATTCATGAGTGCTGCCGAACACTTCATCTCCGGCGTTTGATATCGCTCGCTTGCGCGATTCCTTCGGTTTTCGCGGCAATTTCATGCTTTCAGGCACATTGAGAGCATCGGCAGACTTTAACGAAGCATTGGCTACATCCATCATTCTTGTGCTCCACAAAGATCTATGTTCATTGACTTCGATTGACGACGCACTGGACTCGGGCCTGGTTCGATCTGCGTCGGTCTTTGTTGCCACACTTAGCAACTCATGACCGTTTCCGTCGCCAGCGAGCACTGGTGCATACGCATGTGCTGCTGCATGATTGACCCTGTTATCAGCAAAGCCGCGCATCCAGCGCTGTTCCCCCATTTCGAGTCTCACTTCAGTATTCGGCCTCGTACATCGGTTTTCAAATTGCACCGGCAGCGTTCCTTCACAGAATTTCGGAAACTTGTCTCGCGCATCGCACTGGGCGAGTAACGTCTTTGCGAGCGCCAACTTGCTTGCCCGTGCATCCATCACATTTGTTCTCTTCTTACTCTTTAGCGTCATTAACCGTTTTCTCGTGTCTTGGTGGCAATCAAGCGCCATGGTTTGGTTTTGTTTAACCCAGCACCTAGTATCGTCGTCAGGAGACAAACAACGATAAACATCGGTATCACAAAGTGCACAAATGGTACACAAAGACATGTATACATATCATATGCCCGTGTAGCCATCAAAATAAAAATTCCACAAGCCGTCGGCCACCACAAGTCTACAAGAAGAACAAAGTATCGAAGACCTACGAACCTGCAACGTTCCAGGAACTCCGTGTGGTCGAGAAAGTCTACGAGCAGTCGCTCCTCCCGTCTCAGGTTTTGCGCACCGACAGCAGAGCCAGGAGCTCGCACCGTGAGTACGGCTGGCCACCAGGGCCAGGTGTCGAGCTTGGCCCAGCACTTGACCGACCACGTGTGCGTGCCGTACGGAGCGATTCGGTCGCTGTCTCGCGGCAACACCTCGTTGTACTCGGCTCCCCAGCAGTCATATGTCACTTCCACCATCTCGGACGTGGCCAGTCGAAGTACCTGCGCAACGTTCCAGATTCCGTCGCCGTCGAGCACGTCTGCGGCGGTTGACATCAGTTTAAAGATGCCAGAGGACCTTACAATTGATACAGACCAAGGTCAAGGAAGGCCGGACGCCGTGCGTACCTATCCAGTCACCGACGTGCAGCGTGGGCGTCTGCAGGGGACACTCGGCCATCGTTGTCGAAAATGTGAGATGCAGAGTTGGTAGCAAACAAAAATGGGGCGTTCTGAAACGTTAAGTATACACAGACACACCGATTGACAGATGTCATCCGGGACGTCTTAGCCCTCTCGAAAAGAATAAATGGTGGGTCTACCCACCGTAAGTTCTCCGGGTAGATAGCAGTACTTCAACTAAGTGCGAAACATATTGCAGGCGGCTCGCCATCTATTGCTTTCAGTCGAAGCGTACGTCGAGCTGTCCAAAGTAGTTAGCTTAACGACGAAAGACCCTCTGTATCGCGTGTACAGTCCTAAGACCCTTGTTCGCAGCTACTGAGTGGTGTGGCTTTCGATGAGCATCAGTATTGCGGTCACAACAGCCTTTAAAGCTTTGGGGAAGGAGCGCATTGGGGCTTTTCATCATCGAGACGAGGTCAATGTGGACCTCCTTGGCTGCGTTTCTGCTCAATACCCTGTGAGCTAAGCGAATGCAATCTGTTCTTGTTTATGAAGATACTCACACCTCATCGCTTACCCACAAGTAAGCTATGGACTATAATGGAGTAATATTTCGTACCGGATGCGAAAGTAAGGAAGCGGTATCGTTGACATGTTGTCGTGATTGTCCACTTGTCATGATGTCTAGACTTGCCGACTTATGAACAAAAATGTGTGTCGATTGTTTGTACTGTTTTTGCATGTGTTGCTTGCCTCGTGATAGTTGAGCGGATGAGCTCTTGACGTCGTTGGGAGTTTGTCGGCTTTCTTTGGAACACGGGGTCTGTAACGATGGTCCACTGTGAGTGGTACATCAATGGGCTAGGTAGGTGTACCGTGTGATGTACCGCCTTTTTAAATCCGTTTCGCTTCAGCCACCAATGGTGCGTTTCAGGTTTAACTGCAGCAGAAAGTGAAACGTTGTATGATATTTTATGCGGGGGAATATCTCCGTATAATGATTCATTAAACAACCAGTTCGCATTTTGGTCTGCATAAAAGCGTGCCTGATTACCCATCTTTGATCACTAGCGTAAGAAGCCTTGTTCAGGCATGTTCTTACGAGTACTTAATGCTGATGAATTTACGACACGTAGAGTCGCTTGAGCCAGGATCAAAGCTCGGTGAGCAGAGCAGAGCAGACTCATTGAGTGATTTTCTTTTTTGTAAAACACAGTAGATCGTTGAGCAACAAGCCTTCCTCTGGCAAAGGAGCTGTTTTCAAAACGGTGAGTCCGTTTTATGTCATAGATATCACAATAAATCAATGTGAAAATCATTTTACTTTAAAAGAAATCATCAATATTACCGAGCAAAGGAATTTTGATGGAATATTACCTCCAAGAGTAATACATAAGGGCGCTTTACTTATTCGTTGACTTAAATCAGGACATCTCCAATATAATACGCCAATCGCTAGACGCGCGCAATGGGTGGTAAGCGAGAAAAAGACGCTCGATATTGTAGGTGTATATAGTTCAAGTAAGACAAAGAGGGTTGGTCAAAAAAGGTGATTACAATAAATACAGTTCACTTTCCCCTCACTCTGAGCATCCTTTGCTCAGCTCTCTACCTCGCGCTTCCTCAACTCTCGCGTGTATGTGACACCCGGGAGCACGCACACGTTAATTGAAAAAATATACAAGGGTTTACCAGTGCTTTGGTAAGGGCATGCCCCGTTGCAATTATAGCTCCGCTACAGGGTCTGTCACGATGCACGGAACGCTTGTACTGACGTATGAGAAGCTGCTCAAGCTGAACGTAGTATAAGTAAGTGGGTAGTGGAGTGGCGATCATCAATATTTTGTGATCTCGGCTATCCACTGGCGCCCAGACGACCGCCTATAGGAGGCCGTACTCCGTTTACGCGCTTTTTTCCTTCCTCACCTTTTGTATCCGTCGATAGGGCGAGCTGAACTACTACATGTGGACACGTGTCGGTGGAAAACATGACCGTGTTCGAGATATGTCGGTGAATGTATGATATTCTTCACACGATCACGAGTATACTTACTGAGTGCTCGATATGAGTCACCCTGATCTCTACGAGATCGGCAGTCCAAAGCGGTTGCTTGACCCGCGAGCATTCTAACCACTTGAGCCGTCTCGCGATCTTGCACTCTGCGTCCAATCGCAGCTGAACGGGTTTTGGAGATATCTTTTCCTTTTGTAAAAATAAACTAGTAGTGATGTTCTTGGTGGTTTTTCGACCTTCTCAGACGTCGGTATTCCAAATAGTCCTACGGAAAGAAGAACGACAGTTATGCACTTGGAAGTAAATTGATTTCTCATTAAATAATACCCAAGCATAGTCTTGTCCTATAGCTATACCTGTTTTTTTTTGTTATAAATGGATCACCACTTGTCGCCATGTACTGTCGAAGATTTATCTTCAATCGTATTGGGTGATCACGCCATATTACCTTGACCTTATCATCTCTAGATCGCAATTTACGATACCGCTTCACTCAAGATCACAAATCCAAGATCACATCATCCAAGATCGCGCCCCCAAGATCGCGCCCAAGCCTTCTTCTAACTGGATCTCATCACCCAAGATCTCATCATCCAAGATCGCGGTGCACGAGATCGCAGTGTGTGGTGTTCCTCAGAGTGTAGCTTATACCCACAGCAAGACTAGGTACTTAGTCGCAGCGCGATCTGCGGTCCACACTTCTTGATTCACTTCTCCGCAAGTTGTCTCGATACATCACATACGTCCAGATTGATGATACTACTAGAAGAAGATTTATGGTAGTGGCGGAAGGTCAAAGTATATATATATACATACTACATAGTAAACGATTGTGTAGTTTTTAAATTTTCTCTTGTAGCTTAGGTTAAGTCCGTTCCAGCTAGTCGACGCTTGTTCGAAAACACCTGCTATCAAACAAAATCATCAGAACACTTTGTTATCCAGAAATCATGTGACCAAGCGATCAAATCCGATCAAATTAGCATAAATACCCTTAAACAAATCGTGGGGCTATTCGGAATGGCTGGAGCCCAGAATATCCAGCTGCAACAAAGCCCTTCGTCGTGTAGCACAACAAACACGACCAGTAAGGGCTGTGTAGGCCCTATTCGATGAGTGATATATCAGGTCATTAAAAGTACTAAATGTAACGGCTGCGTAAAAAAGACGAACAAATCATCATGTATGATCTATCGCTTCTTACACAATAGATACCGTACAGGTTTAAATTGTATATATACATGGTGTTAATATGTGCGAGATCTGTAAAAAGTTCTACGCCAGGACATGACCGCCAGTGTTCCCGTTGGCTGATCGTTTTTCGGTCTCCTGGAGAAACGCGGACCATGTAGGGTGCCGAACATGCAACTGTATACTAAAATTTAAAATCGCCTCTCGAATGGATGCTTCTGCTGCTCGATGCTATCTTTTGGTGATGGAACAAAGCTGTTGTATGTATGCTTTCAACTTTATCCCTGTGATGTTACGATTATGCAGACCAACTCTGCTAATACGACCGCAATTCTGTCCGTCTATATTCGGGTGCGGCATACTGGAGTTAAAAATGCATATCAGTCTTTATTCGGACTCGGCCCTTAGTGCATCGTCTCAAAACCGGCCTCCGAAGCTCATCGTTCCGGTACACTGGTATCGGAGCGGCCTGCCGGGTGACACACGCTGCTATAGAGTGCCTCATTCGCTGACGCGTCGTCCGATCTCCTTGTAAGTCATTACATGGTCTCAAAGTAGATGCGCGCGATAGTGGTCGCAAGGATGAGCCGCATCGCCGTTACTTTTTCCACACATTAAGCCGTCTTTCGCAAGCAACTATCCCTTTTTTATCGTGAATAAAGACGGTGAAACTTTTCAATTGCTAGTATGTAGCCCATCCTGAATAAAATGTTGTGTCAGCCATTTGCTGTAATCTCAAAGATTTGTCCAGCTGTAATGGTGCTGAATACCTCTCATTCTGCGTCGACTCTTGTTTAAGTAAATGCATGGGTCTTTGATGTATCTGACAAGCAATTACCGCTTCTACTAGATGGTACTGGACTTTTACCACGATACGAACAGGCTAATTTCTGTTAGAGAATGTGGACACACAAGCCTCAATGGTCACACCTGGGAACCCTCTGACTATCGCGTTAGGTCTCTTGAAGAGGCATGAATACTCAAATATGAATAGTTGGTGTTGTTTACGATTTAAGACCCAGTCTATCGGGCAGAAACTCTCTTCACATGGCACGATAGCCATTACCGGTTTTGGATGTGGAAGTCTTGCCAAAGATGGCAGTAACAGATCTTCTACATACTAAATATACCGGCTGTACTTGACAATAAATATTTAACCTACAACTGCAGATAAAGATTTAATTGATTCGAATTGGTAGTGTGGATTTGCCAGGGATAGCTAGCTTAGTTAAAGGCGTGCTATCCAATCGCTTGCGATATGCAACGCGTCTTTGTGCTATCGAAAGAATTTTATTTGAATGCGATGTAGCTGCGAGCGGGCTGCATATGTTATTTTATTGGCGCCGATCGGCGTGCATATAATTTCTGCTAGGGGTCATCTCTTCATTAAATTGGATATTTAAACTAATATATAATAATGCATTCCATCTTCACAATACCAGAACCGATTAGTATGCTCTTCCACTCCTGCCAACCTTTCGTCGATGAAGCTCATTCCGGAAGCATCAATACAATCATTTTTTGCATCAGATTCGTATCTCATTCTTATCGCTGATGCATATGTCATCGCTAGTCGAAGTTCGATATCCAGCAGAAAGAAAAATCTATAGTTCCATAAAGTTGTGGTAAAGTGTTCTTCGAATTGGTGAACTTAAAGGCAACGTATTGAAGGTACAAGGTATCATCCCTCAGGTTAAGTGTAACGGGGCAGCCCGTTACATGGAAATTGTCATTTAGAAGATAATGACAATAAAGAATATTAAGCTGAATATTTTTTGAACGATATCACCAATGGTGGTGATATTGATGGGTCGACCAAAGAGTCTGCTCATTGGTTGATATCTTGACAATATCAACCCACCAATCGCCGCAAGACGCGCGCAATGAGGGGTGAGTAGACGTCGTCATACATTCAGTTATATTAGTATAATTAAGTTAAGTCAAACAGAGAGACAGTGGTTAAAGACTTAATTATATTAATATAGCAGTTCTACTTTTACCTTATCTACGCTTCCTAGTTTGCCTCGTGTACGTCTTTCGGGGCACCAAAACCCTTGTCGTTAAGTTCACGCAAGGGTGTGCCCCGTTACACCTGGTAGCACTTTGTAGTCCTTCCAAGGACCACAGCATCCAACATGAACATGTTGGATGATGAAGAGACCTTTCACGCCACGCGTGAAGGGTTTACCCATTTGAGTGACATCGAATGGAGTGCGGTAGAACGAATGAGTTCTACCGTAGGCGGTTTCGCCATTCGCGCCATGTTGGAGTCTCTAGACAGAGACCAACAACATGCCGCTATAGCCAAGTTCATTCAAAATGGACTTGTCGCCAAAAGGGAGAAAGTAGCCTTGCTTCACCAGCAAGGCTCTCAACAGGCCAATCAGTTGAGAGAACTCAGTGCTCAACAGATAGAGCTGTTGAGATAGCAGCATTTCCATGCTGCTGCGGGCGGGACGGCACATGCGCGTCGTCCCGAAGTCATGAAAGTTGACATCTCCAAATACAGTGTAGTCCCGGAAGACTCCCTGTTACTGTGGTTTGTCGAACTCGACAGAGCCTAAAGGTCTCGTCGCGTCGAAGATGAGCAAATGAAACTCACATTTGCTCAAACCCACTTGGAATGACGTGCCAAACTTGGTCCCCGGGGCTCGAGAGTAGCGAGCCAAATGTGTTTAGGTCGCTAGATGACTTCAAGTACCGGTTCAGAAAAACGTTTGAGCCGCCACGGGCTGAGTTCAGGGCTCGTTCAGAGCTCCTGAAAATCAAGCAGGGTAAGCGTGATGTGCACGCTTACGCTCAACATATACGACTCCTCGCGAGTAGTATAACTGCTAACCCAGTCCATGAACACACGTTGATTACGGTGTTCATGCAAGGGCTCGCAGAAGGGCCCGTCAGGAGCCACCTGTTCCGCCTTGAGCTGAGTACGCTGGAAGATGCGATATCAGCCGCGGAACATGAAGACTTTAGCATGAGACAGGCTCATGCTAGCTCAAACTCTTATCGTCTACCAAGACGACAAGAGATCGGAGGTCCAGAACCAATGGACCTCTGCTATGTTGAGAGCAAGAGACCTCGCTCTTCAAACAACAAGCGATTGCAGAAGTGCAATCTCTGTCAGAATTTAGGGCACTACGCATACGAGTGTAGTGCTCCACGCCCAGTACCAAACAGTACTGAGCGAAATGGACGTCCGTTTGCCAGAAAGGGCAATGGGCGTGGTCCAGCGTTGTTGCGAAACCGCAACAGCGAGACGGACCATCAAAAAATGGTCGGGGTCAGTAGGGGCGGAGCGCCCTACTCATCCAGCAACCTCAAGAGAATTTGCAAATCTCTTGACGAAAGTTGCTCCAGATACACAATCATTTTGTGTCTCTGCACCTGGTGATGACGTTTCGCTCATCACCTTGAAGTTGGAAGCGACAAATGATTTGTCGCTTCGTGCCCTAGTAGACTGTGAGGCGTCGAACAACTTTGTTTGTCGCCAGCCACTAGAGGGTTGTAGGCTCAAGTTCGTTGAGCGCGACATTCCCCTCACAAGGATGACGGTGCGCCTTGCAACAGGCGCATCGATTACCGTTTATAAACGTGTAGTAGGAATCCACTACACGTTGGAGGGCGAACAGTACGATGATGACTTCATCGTACTTGATCTGGATGACAAATTTAATGTCATCCTGGGATTACCTTGGCTCAAAAGGTACGAGCCAAGAGTGAGCTGGCAGCATCGATCCGTGAAGATGCCTGCCGCTTGTTCATCAGATGGCCATCTGATGAACGTCATGGAGCGTCCAAAAGCTTGTGGATGTACCGCTAGTGCGTGCGATAACCTCACTTGCGGTACGGTCGTTAGCACGACTGCACAAGATCACAGTGTAGTTGATCACTACACTGTGGAGCAAGATCCCGGCGGCTGTACAGAAGTACAGGCGGCGCCGAAGGTCTACCACTCAAATAAGTCAAGTGGATCGGGACATGGATGTATGCCTAGCGGGCAACATCCTAGACAGAAGAAGCATGTTGTCACCAAAGGGCAACACGGTCATCCTAGGTCAACTGGATAGTCGACCGTTGAAGGCCCGTCCCTAACTGTGTTTTCATAGCCACAGTCAGAAGACGTCGAGGGGATAAGTTTCCATGTGCTTGAACAAGGAATTCCTCAAGAGTATCATTCTGACGGATCAGGCCCTCAGCAACCTGTGGGAACAAGTTCCCAGGAAGAAACCGAGACGTTGAACGTCTTGGTCAATGACCGATCAAGTATAGGCGCTTATACACTTGACCTGATTGTGCTCCCGAAGTTAACTTCGGAGATAACTCAGTTGCCAACGCTAGAACCGAAACGGTTTTTGCGTGATCTGCGTAGTGGCAAAGTCAAGCAGATCTGCATACTCGTCACAGAGGATGAGTATGTGGCCGATATTCGGTCGGCAACAGTATTTGCTGAGAACGAACGGGTCATCGATGTACGAAAGTGTCCTCAATGAGAAGACTCGGATTGAGCGATACACGTCTCAATCCTGTGAGTCGCTTCAAACAAATCCTTTGTATAAGGATTTGATCGAATTCAAGGATGTGTTCCCTGAATCCGTACCTTGCGAGTTGCCTAAGGACAAAGGAACTCGACACGAGATCGAGCTCAAACCGGGCTCGAAGTACAGTGTCATGAAGCAGTGGCCACTGCCTCGTGAACAAGTGATAGCGATCGACAAGTTATTTGCCGATCGCTTAGCAGCGGGCCATGTGAGGGAATCGACATCCCCTCACATCTCCCGACCTTCTGTGTGCGCAAGGCCACAGGAGGATGGCGGATAGTGCATGCATTCAACAAATTGAACGCTGCAACGGTACCGGCTCAGACGCCGATACCGAGGAAGGACGTCTCCATAGATGGTATTTCCAAGGTAAACCATCTTTTCGTCCATGGATCTGATGGATGGATTCTATCAGATCCTCATGCGTGAACGGGACATACCGTGCACAGCAGTGATCACACCCAGCGGTATGCTGTGGGAGCGGCTATTGATGCCACAGGGGCTGAGTAATGCCCCTGCAAAGTTCAACAGATATGTTACAAATCTGTTGAGACCGGTGCGGGATTTCGCACCGAGTTACTTCGACGATGTGTTCGTCCATAGTCGGGCTATGGACGGAAAGACGGACGTTGAAGTTCATAGAAATCACGTCCGTAAGGTTCTTTAACTTATGCGCAAGCATAAGTTGTACGCAAACCTCAAGAAGTGTATATTTGCGGCTAGCGAAATACCACTTCTTGGGTGCATCGTAGGTAAACACGGCGTACGCCCTGATCCCGAAAAGATCAAGGCGATCACCGACTGGCCTGTGCCAGTCGATGTCAAGGGACTTCGGAAGTTCCTTGGTCTAACGGCGTACTTGCACAAGTACTCGCGCAACTACGCCGAGATGACTGTTCATCTTTCTTGGTTACTCAAGAAAAATGTAAAGTGGTCATAGAACGCTGGGTGTCAGCGTTCATTCGAAGATATCAAGCAAATCTTGATGCAGTCGCCGATATTGGCGATTGCAGATCAGGACAGACCATTTCATGTGGTCTGTGACGCCAGCGATTTTGCAATCGGCTGTGCGTTAATGCAGTTCGACGCAGATGGCGCGGAGCGCGTCATCTTTTATCAGTCGCGTCAGCTGCAAGCAGCTGGGCGCAATTACTCAGTGCATGACAAGGAACTCCTTGCCATGAAATATTCACTGGCTAAGTTCCGGGTCTATCTATTGGGAGATAGACCGTTCATCGTGTATACCGACCATGCGTCACAACGCAAGGCCGTAAACAGCCCACACCTCTCGCAAAGGATGGCGAGGTGGCTGTCTTTCTTCGCGGAGTATAACTTCTACGTGGAGTATAAACCAGAACGACTCAATGTCGTCGCTGATGCGCTTTCGCGCCGGCCCGATTTCGAGCCGGACGCAGAACCAAACAGTGGGGATCAGCCTACTGCTGCGACACTGTCAGTCAGTGTCCCGTCGTCAAGCTTACTCGACGACGTACGAAAAGCATACGCGGAAGATAGGGATCTTCTGCGATTGATGGATCATCTAGTGAATAAATCCAGTAAATTCATGAGGGATTTACCGGCTTTGTACCGATCCTCATCAGATCGGTATAGTACACGCAACGGATTGCTGTACTATACAGATGTTGCCGACGACACGCCTCGTGTCGTCGTACCCGCTCATCATGATTTGCGTTTACGCATCATGTATGAGTGTCAAAATGCCCCAACAGGCGGCCATCGTGGTAGAGAAAAGACTTACCTCACGGTAAGTCGTGACTTTTACTGGCCCCGCCAGTATCAGTTTGTACGCAAGTACATACGTGCTTGCGAGGTTTGTCAACGGGTGAAGCCTAGTACTTCATCCCGTGCACCATTGCAACATCTGCCTGTTCGGGCAGAGTGCTTACAGTACGTTTCAATGGACTTCGTCTTCGGTTTTCCCGAAGACGCTCACAAGAATAATGGTATTCTTGTGTTCGTTGATCGGTTCAGCAAGATGGTGCATCTTGCTGCTGTACCCGAGTCGATCAAGGCTCAAGGTTGTGATCGTGTAATTCTCGACACGGTCTTTAGACTCCACGGGTTACTTCGTGAACTCGTATCCGACCGTGACCCTCAATTCACGGCGAAACTTTGGCAAACCGTGTTCCGTTCTCTCGGAACACGGTTGACGATGTCCACTTCTGACCATCCCGAAACAGATGGTCAGACGGAACGTGCGAACCGTGTCCTCGAAGAGATCCTTCGAGGATATGTTAAATCGTTTTCGAGTTGGATCGAATTCCTTCCAATGGTGGAATTCGCCATCAATAATTCGGTGCAAGCTTCAACACAGCACACACCGTTTTACGTGAATGGCTTACGTTACCCACGTGTGCCCACCCTTCTAGAGTGTGACTCTTGGATATGGGGGGAGGGAATCGCTCGAGCAAAAACCGTTTCGGCTCTTGCTCATCACGTGTCGACGCAAACGTCGTCACTCATGATGCCGATGTCGATCAGGTCGACATCGATGAAGAAAATCACCTCGATAATAGCGGCGACGCTATTACTGACTCGGATGATGATGACGATGCTGGTATATTCAGCATCGTCTCCGACAATGCCAGCGAGGAAGAGGACAACCTCGCTGAAGAAGAGAACAATCTCTTAGCAGTGCGCACGAAGCGCACTGAAATACAAAACAAAGAGTCAGCAGAGAACTTCCTGCTGACTCGAGAAGCGATAGTCCGTTTCGTTCAGGACTCCATCGCAAATGCGGTGGGCCACCAGAAACGGAACGCAGACAAGAATGGAAGAGCAAATGTTCTTTCATTTAGAGTTAACGACCTAGTACTACTGTCTACGGTAAACTTACCTGGACATGCAGTCACTAGTGTCGGCAGTAGTAAACTACTGCCGAGGTACATTGGGCCATTTCGAGTGTTGCATCGCAAGGGAAATGCATACACGATCGAATTGCCACGTACGATGCGCACGCATCCTACGTTTTACGTGGGGCGACTCAGACCGTACTGTCAGTACGAGCCTTCTTCATCCGATGAGGATATCCCCCATGTTCAAGAACGTCCATCAAGTTCTTGCGTTCGCGCTCCAGACAATCCGTCTGGTCGCGCAGATAAGATACCTCGGAGCTCAACCGAGATATCTCCCCGCGAGCTTTCGCCAGCTCGCCGGAAAGGGAGCGGACATCCCGCTCGACCTGAAGCTGCGCTGTGGCGTAATCGGCGCGGTCTCTCGCCCGGTCAGCTTCGCGATCCTTGCGGTTCTTCCGCACCGTATCAGTCAAAGCGTAGCGCCGGTCGCGCTCGTGCTTCAAGTCATCGCGCAATTCAACGATTGCGCGATCCATCTCGTAAGGGTCGAGATGGTGAGCAGGATCATCTGGAGAAGGTCTTTCCTCCTCTACCACATCCTTTGGTGGATTCTCACGGTGGTCAACGCTTTCTAGTGGAGCGTATCTTGAACCACCGTGACGATTCAGGATCAAGGACGAGCTACCTCGTCCAGTGGCGGGGGTATCCACCCTCTTGGAACAGCTGGAAGCCCCGCTCTCAGCTGTTGATGGACGTTGAAGGTCTCGTCAGCCATTATGACGAGACTCATCCGATTGGTCCAAGGGCCCATCGGTAAACACACGCATTAGGCGCTTGTAGACGGATTGCAAGTTTGCAAACGCGTCACACATCTCAGCCGAGATGTGTGCCCTTCCCCAGGGCAAACTTAGGGAATACACGTCTCTATGAGCACGCTGCGAGTTGTCAACACAACTCGCACAAGGGTCTCCCCATGTGAGGCAAGGGATGTCTGCCTCACTCGACAAACAGTGCAACCGGTACCTTGCACCGGTTGGTGTTCGCTTTTCAAACTTGAGGCGTACCGCCTCAAGTTTCTTAAGCCACCCTTCTCGTCCAAAATTCTTTACGTTTTGGACGAACGCGTTCCACGTAGCCAAAAGCGAGGCCTTGTCACGCTTTTGGTTGCCGTTGTACCATCGATGTCTATGGATAACATCGAGATAAAACTCTTCCTCAGCGCGAAAGTTCTTCGCGCTGGAACTCGAGCCGTGAAGCTCAGTCGCATCGAATAAGGGTATTCAATGGTGTTGGCTTGTCTCGTGAGACAATCTATTGATGAGCCGTTCGGGCAGACGCCACGGCTTCGGCTCATCACGCTTCGAAGTGGTACCTCTGTCGGTACCACGGCTTCCAGAATGACAACGGCTCACGCCATCGTCATCACGCTCGTGCGAAGAAGCACGAGTCGGCGGTGGTAAGGAGTAATACTCATCACCACTCTGATCACCTTCATCATCACTGCCGAACAGAATGTGTTGCAACTCACGAGTCCGTTCGTTTGGCAGTGGCCTTGGTAAATACTGAGGCGTCGCCGGTTATCGAGACGCCTCTGGAACATTGCCCGAGTCAGACACGTCTGACTTACCAGAATAGATGACCTTAATGTCGGGGTTATCATGCGCACGCGGTGTTGTACCGCGTGCACCTGCAGCACTTGTTGATGCAGGCGGAGAACGAAAAATAGACGATGAATCGTCTGCCGCAGAGGCTGGCATAGTAGCGATATGTGCGTGTCTTGAGTCACCCCGCATAGACATCTTAACTATGCGAGGTCGGGTTAAAGTGAATGGAACGGACCCGACAAGTGCTCCCAGTCCAAATGGTGCCCAATGGGTGGCCGCCATATTTTTGATAGCCACACGGTGACTATGAGTTAGGAGGGGTGATGTAGCGGGGCAGCCCGTTACATGGAAATTTTCATTTAGAAGATAATGACAATAAAGAATATTAAGCTGAATATTTTTTGAACGATATCACCAATGGTGGTGATATTGATGGGTCGACCAAAGAGTCTGCTCATTGGTTGATATCTTGACAATATCAACCCACCAATCGCCGCAAGACGCGCGCAATGAGAGGTGAGTAGACGTCGTCATACATTCAGTTAGATTAGTATAATTAAGTTAAGTCAATCAGAGAGACAGTGGTTAAAAGACTTAATTATATTAATATAACAGTTCTGCTTTTACCCTACCTACGCTTCCTAGTTTGCCTCGTGTACGTCTGTCGGGGCACCAAAACCCTTGTCGTTAAGTTCACGCAAGGGTGTGCCCCATTACATTAAGGGTGCAAGGAGAAAGGGACCACGGGGAGAAGAACTTGCAGAATAATCAAGGGAGATAGGGGGGTCTACTTCTTTCTGTGCTATTTAATGGAGCCAGAGTACCTATTGAATGGTACAAAAAGGAGTAGACCACGGCCCCTCATTGGTGGATACGATCCTTTATTGGTGGACACGTTCCTTCATTGGTTTACCTTGGTCGCCTATCGGTAGACCGTGGACTCTCAAGAAAAATCTCGGACCCTCATTGGTGAAATCGGTCCCTAATGGGTATACCCCGATCTGACGGGGTAGAACTCAGTCTCTTGAGGTCCAAATAATCTTGATTTGTGAGGTAAAGAGTCAGGGAATAAGGACAGAATAGAGTAACAAAGTCTAAGGATAGAACCATATTTACTATACCCAATTTGCGATCGACTTGGCACGTCTTCGTCTTGCTTAAAGGAACTTGTTAAGTCTGCCCGCCAGTTCCGTAGAAACGATAAACTACCCTCTATTGAAGGCAGTTTTATGGAAATACAAATTGCAAGTGGAACCTCAGGAAACATATAGCGTGTGGGTTCGTCGAGTAGCCCCCAAGATCCTCTATTGGAAGCGGCAAAAATTGGATCATACCGTTTTGTGGCTCCCGCGACATAATTCTGTAATTTGGAGTATAAAGAACATGGGCACATTTTTACATAACCAATTCGAAAGAGCACACAATTTCTCCCGAGCTGCCCGTGTTGGGGTGCAAATGCCTTCAGAAGATGCGATCATCAGATCATGCGCTGCTTCAAGAGTTCGGACATGGTTAGCTGATTCTCTGTGTTGATGTAGCGTGCATCCAGATCAACAATTCTATAGATTAAGTAATCTAACTCTCACACATTGTGGAAGGCTGACTGAGGCTTTCGGAAACAAAAGCGACGGTATGAAGATGGAGGTCAAGACAAGTACGCTAATACGCTTCTAGACACTATTTCTGCTGTCAAGATCCATCGCTGAATCATTAGAATATATAGGACCCGACTTTCCATTGATCCCTCATGTATACAAGCTGCTATCAAGATAACTGGTGATGTACACGTGCAACACGATGATAATTTTCATCCGAAGTGGTCAGTATCACGGTCATCTGGAGATATATAAGCTTGCTATTGGTCAATAATGCGTGATATCCGCCAAGATAACTGAAACTTCGGAAGACTTACATCGCCCAAACAATCTGATGTGTTTTGTGCAAACAACAGGATATGGTCGCTCGCGAAGGATAATAATATATGTTGTCTATAGTGACTTTTTCCTGACGCCTCGATCCTTTCGAGCTTCTCGTCTTGTTTATGACAATTCTCGGCACTTCAACAAATACCAGGATAATAGAGTGGCCAGCGGAAAACCTTGACAAAAACCTAATTGATCGGTATAGCCTTTCATTCTTGTCCATTAATCCCAATATGGTTGACCGTGCCCCGATTCATTCTTATCTGCGTGATGCTCGAAAAGCTCTTCCAAAATAAATGGTTCTAGTTTATTTATTTGCATTGATTTATACACGACGTCTTATGATATTACTATGTTATAAAGCAGAAATAAACTTGTTAGCTATGCGTTCATATCATCTCCCACACCATCTGTGTTTACGTGTTCTAGCATCATTATGATAGTATTTAATGCGGCGTATGTGCGCGAACCCGTGTTCGAGTAACCAATTACAAGTTGGATGATCTTTAAATCACATTTGCAAAGATTTCATAACAGTTCTACCTTTTGACAATAGTTAAAATAATGATTATAGCCGAAAGCATCATCCGAGTCACCATGTGACCAAATCAATTTCAATTTAGCCCTTACTGAGCAAATTCGTCAATTTTACGCCATGAAGGTAATAGTCGCACAATCATACCAAGACACGAAAAATGTTAGCTGCAGTGTACTTGCGAAATATTTTGCTACGTCCATCCTTGCTAGACACCTCTTGCGGATTGATTGCCGAGGCATCTAGCGATTGTTTTTTGTTTCGTTTATAGGCTAAAATCTTTGGTATTGTCCTGAGCGCATAGACGCCGTATGTCAAGAGTGCTCACAAACACACCTGATTGTGTGACGGGTAATTGAACGCCACTGATTAATGGGTTATGTTCATAACGAGGGACCGTTCCACTGCAAAAACCTTAATTTAAAAAAACAAATTATTCGCAAGGTTCATATCCCGTCGGCAAGCTGCGTTGTATTGCTAGAGAAAAGACCTTGAATTGCTGATTGCTCTTCCAATCGCTTGCTAATTTGTGTGACAACTGGAGCTTAGCCGTCAACTGTGAAAGTGCTCTCATATAAATCAAAGTCATTTGCGTAGCAATTCATGATGGCCGAACCATTATTGCCGATGTGTCAATTATTGTACCGTTTGTTGGCGACGTAACTTCCCAGTGATGTTACGTCTCTCTTGCGCCTTTCCTCATACATTTACGCTGTATACACCGCGCCCGTTCGTTCCCATCTGCGACCACAATGAATACATGCGCCTTATGTACAGCTTGTAAGGTTTGAGCTACTTTCTCGTCCTCCAACTCTTGGTTTAGTTTCTTCGTCACCCTTTTTGACTATTTCGTATATACATAGGCAACGCTACTTTGAATGTATTGGTGGCCCGTGTGTCACGTGTGTTTCATAAATGCAACTGAATAATTTGATAACCCGCTTCGAGAGGAGGAGGAAGATCGGATATCCAACTGACAAAAGTTGCTAAATCTTAGCGGACGTAATCTAATCATCGACGTACTTGTTTATTTGACCAATTAGTTAAGTGGTTCGCTAGGTGATCTTCCCCTAGGCATTTATGTTTTCTTGCGGTTTACGCGAGTCATTCAGATATGTACCGACGTACATTTTCCAAAGCCAAAATCTATGATCTGCTGGTAGCAAGCGGCCCTAATCGTAGCTTTATATCATCGACTGATTAAAAGCCATAAAGATGACGTCAGTATGACAGAAGTCGTATTCCCCGAGTACTATTCGAGTAGATCTTCGATTCTTTTGCGTTTGAGAGGAAAGACATAGATCACGTTGGTCTAGACAATGCATATATTGATCGAGCAACTTTTCGTAGAAGTGTGTTGAATGAAGCCGCCGCTGTCACCGGCGAAAGGTTTTATAGATATATCCACTCCATCAAATTTGGCTGAGGTTTTACCATTATTTATAGTTTTGCCCTTGTAGGACGTAGCAGCCTTAATGATGGAGTAGAGTGAGGAGCGAAGAGAGGTGAGCAATTGTATGTGGGAGTGTATGTGTGGCAAAATCACAATACTATCCTATCTTATCTGATATATGCAACCAACAAGCGTGTAGCACAAAGAGGAACGTTTTACACGAAAAGCCCCACTTTGGCCGTCACGACCCTGCCGACCCCATCTCATTATCACGCAATTAACGGGTCACACATTACTTGAATTCGTTTGTCTTCCCTATTCTATATGGTGATGACTTTATGATTTCGATCCTTTCGTACGCATCCGACGTATCTATCGAATATACGTAGCATAGCGGTCCCGTATTTTCAGCGTAAGTGCCCCTAATACTGGACGAGTCTGCGCGTCTTAGAATGATGAAGTTGGCAAAGAAAAAAAGGCGAATAGCCCGCCCGTCGAATCTTGCTCTTCGTATAAGGCTAGCTTGTACTGATCATCCGAGACCTGTAAAATTAGTTGCAGTCGCAGTTTTAAAAGCACATGCGGCGTCGCGGAATTGCTCTTCAGATAACGCCAAAACATTTGCAATAATGAGGAGGAGGATAGACAATTTGTTGAATCAGCAACTTTATTGGCTTTGAAAACCATAGTTTGAGCATAGTGTTTCACGCTTATCCCTGAGGATTATCAGGTGACACCAGTCCTACGCCTTGTCAACTAGAATAGCACGTATCTTGTTTGTATTGTTAATACTAATGATTACGATCCAATAGTCTAGTCATTCGCGAATCTTTTGTTCTTCATCCCACCCCATTATTACAAGACGACATTGGCTAGGCATTCTCGCCATATATCTGTTGTCCAGTGCAAAAAGACGGACTCATCAAGCGTTGAAATTGTAGGCTTGAAAATTGTTCGGCATGCCACATCAAAAGTTCCAGTTCTTGCCGTGCGACTCGGTGCAATTTCGATGGTACTGCTAGCAGCAGTGAAAGTATCATGTGTTCATGTATACCAGTAAGATATGAGGCAATAAAATAAGTGTATGCCTAGTTGTCCCTTCCTCTCCTTGCCTGTGTCTATAGTAGTAAAACATTGTCTCTTCGTCCTCTGTTCAAAACCACTGCAGCTTTTGAAAGTGCCGATTCTGCGACATTTAAGTTTTCCGTGCGTGTTTAAAAAAGCCGATTTCACGAAATTAACGTATATCAAAGGAGGTATTGAGAACTATTCTGCGCACTGTTCGCGACTGATTTTCATTTGTACAATGGATCATCCAAAGACCATAGTGCAGTATCCTCCAAACGCTCTATCGCGACGATCGCGGTGACTTGGCTAGCTAAGGCCTAATTTGGGAGAAATTTGAAGTAGGTGAACGTCCTGTGTTGCATTGAGGATATCATCAGAATCATCCCGTCGTCTACTGTAAAAGGCTTAAATTGACAATAACTGGACGTCCAGATGAGAACAGTGTACCTTTTCTTCTTTGTTGGAATAATCGAAAGACCCCCTGCTACCAATATGTAGACTGTGTCGAGCGATATTAATTCTCGTTTAAAAGCACCGGCTTATATGCGACGTATTCATACTCTCTGAATACCTTCGCGTGGGAAAGTCAGATATAAAGGTACCGTGATACCGCTGTCGCATTGAGAAGGATAAGATATTTGCCGTGTATTATTGGGTAGGCGAAGTCAATATTGTAAAAGATTCGTGATTTAGCTCGGGTTGCACTGACACCGTCAAGTAACACAATGTTTCATCGTTTATGTGTCGTAGCTACCGTGACGATCAATCACGCAAACGTTTTACCACCAATGTTTGCTCGCTCTGCGTCGTTTAATTTGACATGCATGCATCGAAATAAGGTGTTTATTTAGTTTACTGTCCTGCCTGTACATCGCTGGAGCATCCATAGCCTTCTAAAACCTTTGCAATTTAATGTCCTAGTGGATTAAATGAAGGCTGCGTTATGCTTTAAAACAACTTTAAGGCGAGGGAAGTATGCCGAACTGTATAGTACATCCCGTGATGAAGTTTTCCAGAGATATTCCATATTCACATATTAATAAGCCTCTGTCGCCATGGATTGCTGTTGTCAAGTTTTTTCCTTATAATTCATAAAACACATCTAGCTACTTTCGCTACCCGCAAGGAGAAGGGTCACCCGGATTTATCTCTGAGTACAGAATACTCGTGGGGATGCTGAATGTGTAATTTCCACTCCACGTGTCCGTATGCACAACACTTACCAAGTCAGAGGGGCTGGCGCCTTATGTTTCGAAAGACTATCGCATTTGGTCTGACAATACTAACGTAATATTACGCCAGTCTATGTGCACATGATGCACGGCATTGACTTAATGATTGCGACGGAACTCATGCACTGGATGAACAAGGTAAATATATACACTTGCTAAATTAAGGCTGGATTTCAGCCGGTCCACCCCTCTATACGATGCGACCAGTGTTAAACCTCCTGCTGCCTGAGTCCGCGGTCATCGTTTTACATTGTTTGGTAGTATGTGGTAAAAAGTTTTGCACGGCCAGGTGAAACGCCATTTTATCAAATTGCGAATATGATTTTATAATAGTACCCTATCAGAATTTAGGGTGTGGCTTGCCATCTATTACTACAGAAGATGCTTAATCAATACCTATCACGTCCCGTGAGGATCAACAAAACAGGAGCTGTAGTGCGTGATGCCGAACATCTTATTAAGACCTCTCTTTTTGTTAATTACACGTGCATAGGCCATGTCCTGCATAAGATTATCATCAAATCAGTGAAGACTCTTTTTAAACCCCTAGAGTGCTTCGAGTTCCTCATGGAGCATGTAATAAGGCATAAAGAGAAAAAAATATAGCTGGTAGGCTCGTAGTATCCGATGAGTGTGTTCACACTGACTGTCCCCAGCGGATGTGTCGAAGTTTTTAATACGCTTCCACTCTGATCCTTATAGCTCTATGTGCTCTAATTTTCATTGTGTATACGACTAAATTTATCCGCCTTGTTTCATTAGCTGTGCAAGACCGCGGACACACTTTCCTGTCCGAACGAGCTACAGAATGCAACGTGGTCGACTTATTTTCAGCTCACCGATAGAAATCACTTTTTTGTGCCGCTGATGATACCCGCTGCTGGAGATTAAGTCCATAAACCGCTCTTACGCGCATCTCATCCAGAATTATGGAAGATTTGGCTAACCCCTTCAAATTTTGTTATTTTCATCTACATTGAAATAACGCGCTACCCTCGCTGTGTTCAGTTTCTTGAGAAGTAATAGATTTAGTTTTAACCCATATATCTACACTACAGGCATTAAAGCCAATATTTGTGGTCCGGATTCTAAATGATGATATTCATTCTGAGCTTGAGAATATGGACAGCATCATACAAAAATCAGGGAGCCCATCAAAATGGGTAGTCAGTGTCGAAAGCGTCGATGTCATCTAGTTTCGGCTTGTAAGTACCCATGTCCTCTATTTAAAAACAGGTCAATTTTTTATCACTGAATAGGAACGCCATCTGGACGATATTGTTCAACGGCGTTAGTTTGCGAATTCAGACTGTCTTTTCGGTAGGAATTGCTCAGTGTCTTCATGCCTGCCAAGCTGACGAAACAATGTAAATAATGCCCACCATCATTTACTTGATGGTGGGCATTATACAGCTTTTACAACTCTCCTTGACGAGTCAATTAAGCTGATTTATGACGGTCAGCTGCCAATCACTTAGAAAAGATAAAAGGGTTATTTTCTTTACCTCAATATTATTAATGATGTTCGTTTGTACCATTACTGGTACAAAGTCGGTAATGTAATCCCTCCTTAGTCGGCGAACGCTTCAACATTCTCAATAGGTACCTCGGTTGTCTTCTTCTCACCTTATTCCTTCTTCGTCGATAAAAGTAACTAATAACTGCCCTATTTACTGCGCTCGAGTTGTATTGTGCAAGCTAAGGAGATTCCTGCATACGAGGACCTATTTTCTAAAGACTGACATATAACGACATAAAAACGATCAGTACTACTATCTCCACAAATATTGACCTTACTTTATCCGTTCCCTCACGTATGTGATGCACTTTGAGAAGCACCGGGCGAACAGCACACAGGCGGAAAAATCGAGTGATATCCTCCACTATACATTTGTCTGGTTTATATATACCATCGTCCGATGTAGATATCCCCACTTTCGAAAATCAAAGTTAGACCGCTGTGATATCGTTCTTGCTCAATCTGCGCCCGATCGTTAATACCGGGATAGGACGACCATGTGCGTAACATGACATTTTGCGCACGATGTACATAAATGATGTATATTGATGGTGAACAGGTCTTTATATAAGACCGTCGCAATATACTTTTCTTTGGAGACAGTACTAAATATTTTGACAAGCACCTGCTCACACAGTCCGAATAGACTATCTGATATCTTTCTAAAAAATCCGGATAATTCTACCTAAACGGTGGTAAATTTTCGAGCATCACGATCACGCTTAAGTAATTTGCCACTGGAACTTTCCACAACGTCGATCGCTATGCTTCAATTTTTCCAACACTTGTATACTCCTTTACATGAGCACTTAGGGTAGTAAACATGTTTGATTGCGTGGCTCACAGGGGCAAGTATTATAATCGATAAGCGTCTAAATCTTACCAACCGGTGGGACTTAGCACGTCGGAAGAACTTCCTGGATCGTCGCCATTTTTATCTTGATTTCCGCTAGCTGATGTTTTTGAGATTAGTTGCCGTAGGGTGGAAGATTGAAAAAGAAGGTCAGACCCTTCTCACTTTCCCCTTTGGATAGGGAAAAGTGATGGATAATTTTGTAATTGGGTAAGGCAACCTTTTGTCAGAGTGCGGATAGTTATTATCATTTGCGATAATTTGTGATCGCTGCGTCGTGGATTACACAATGATCCCTGACTAATGTAAACTGCAAATGTGCAGTACATCTACTCGCACTTTACCCATCGCGAGTGTCTAGCTTCGATGTTTGGTTAAATTGTATTGTTTCAATTGTCTTTATCAACTTATAAGTACGACCATACCAGAATTTACTTCCGAGAAGAAGTCTGCTAAATATTACCTAATAAGGTACAAATATGGAAATAATATCACATCGATCAAATATAGAAATGACTTAAAATCGGTTTCAATATCATAACATGTACTGAATCGCTACATCACACTCCCCCTTGTGCACATTTTCTTGCTATAGATGATTGGTGGTTGATCGTTGACGAAATCAAATTACATTTGTGTCACTATAAAAAAGCTTTTGTTGATCTGATCGAATATGATCCGTTTTTCACTGAATGGATAATGATTGCATGCAATTTGCAAGCAAACTTGCAAATTTCTCAGCTGCATGGACGCGCGTAGACGAACTATGCGTTCGAAGATCTAGCAGCAGGTGGTTTACTGCTTGATTCTACTACAGAGCAAATTCAGCGTAAACCATTTCGAATTCACGTAGTTACTCAACATGTGAAGTTAATTTGCCCACGATATATGCTGTGGTAGAAGTTCTTCAAGGGAATGATGGCTTTAAAGCGACAATATTTGCTTTTGGAGTATGTAGAATTCTTCCCGAAATTCACAAATAAGCATCTCTGGCAAAATGAAAAAGCGGAGACGATGACACAAGGGTATCTTAGTGGTATCAATTGACTTATTAAGGACATTAAAAACGAAAGACGACTCGTCTTTGAACAAAGTTGATCTCACATACACGATCAAGATGCGAGCAACGGACACTTGGCACCAGAATTCCGTGATGCTGGCAATGACTTTGTCGGAACAATCGACTATAATTTGAGCAAATTGATCGCGACAGTTGTATTATCGGAACATTGGTTGATACGGTGGTAGAGTAAACACTTTTTAATGTATTTTGTCTTGCTCTTGAGAGCAAACTGCCCATTCCCCCACGACGGGATTAGTATCGGTGGTACAGGTCGACCGACAATAGAAACCTTGAGCACTTTGTCAACTCTCCAAGGTGATGTGGCCGTGACATTGACGTGAAAGGCTATCGCACTGAGCACAATTATCTCATCAATGTCTTCGACAGACATCGTTTAAAAGATTATCAAAACAACGAAACAACAAAAACAACTTTATTATTGGTTAGCGTTTCTTAAGCGTAGAATACATGTTTACAATTTGAAAGCATGCTTTTCGAATGCTATATTTACCAACTTGCTGTCGAACGTATTGGAAAATATAAATTTACCTCAGTCGGTGCGCGGTATCGTCTATAAATCTGTCTTTCATGATAAATGCCACCAGATTTCAATTTTCAAGCATATTTCTGTCTTAAGGGATGACTTAATTCCTAATTGGCCCTATCGGCAATTGCGCATTTCGTGTGATATGCGCATAGACATTTGGATCTTGCGAGACCTTTCCGAGCGCCTTTCACATTGTTGAATGGCCTTTATCATCATCAGATAAACCCTGTAGTATTGTATAATTAATTTAGCGACGCCAATCGTAAGCCAGTACCGAGGCTCTTAACTATTCCATAAAGGCAAATTCTCGCGCTACTAAACGAGATGACCCTTTCGAGAGGATCGTTACGTCGAAGTGGTCCATGTTATTATACATAGGAATACGTTGACTACCACGATAATTGAATCGTCAAACGTTGTGGCGGGAATATATAGAGTGTATCATTTATCGCCAAACGCTGGCCGATTCTACGCTAGCGAGTCTACGCACATCGTATAAATAAATGTGCCATTTCAGTTTTCGCACAATCTGCCGAGAAGTGGGTAAGTATTATTCTTCGTGAATAGATGACAGTGTTCGTCAGGAGATCGATTATAGACATGGAACTTCTCCTCTTCAAACTACTAGGCTTCAATTTATAAAGCGAGCGCATAAATCGAATAATTTGTTTCGAGCGTTATGGCTACCTTCACCGTCGGAAGAAGGATCGTAATTACAGCACAGAAAAAGGAGCATATAGTATAACGTATGATGCCTTCAATTTTCAATGCATAATCATCGTGTACGCTTTGCCTAGAAGTCACAGCGCACAAAGTGAATTAACTTGTTTGGTCTGAAGTATACTGCTGACCACCTTATTCATTCCATTTTTATTAATCAACATCATATAGCAGGACAAGACAATAGAGTCTAAAAAATGAGCCATCTTATCGCGACCGACCCGAATTCGTTCAAATATTATATTTTTGCGATCATTTTAGGCCATTCGAAGGCGAACATCAATTGGAAAGGACTGTCTTTTTTCTGCCAAACAGGTAGATCCTGCAAAGGTGCAATCGATGATAAACTAAGATTCACCTGTTGACAAACGTCGCAACAAACGTTGCAAAAAATGTACTTTAAACGAACGAATATTGCTTCGACTGGTCGAAGAGGCGGCTTCTCGCGAAGTAAGTCGTTGACGGTTACGATGCAAACGCTTTTTTGCTTCGTGAAACCCATATATCCGTAGTCGCAGCAACATCTGAGTAAAAACGACTACAGGTGGCTTGTCGTCGGCAACTTGTACGTCGTACAGAAGTTCATTGAAGATCCGTGTATCGGTCTGAAGATGAGTTATCGCCGTTAATACCATATACAAATCCTGCTTCAATGGATTGGAAATTAAATATGTAAGTTGCAGAATTTACTTTATTTCTAAGCGCGTCTTTTCCACATCATTGAGAGAAATTTTGACGGTACACTCGACGGTTTCATGATAACACTAGGAGTGATCGTTTTAATCTTAGCAGCTGACACGAGACCGGTCCGGCGCAAAACCGCATCAGCGACAACACCACGCCATCCGGGCATGTACTTCACAATAAATTCATATCCATCGAAGGTCGACATACATAGTGTAACATTTTTACGAAATATGTACTAGTTTAGGCCGCGAGTGATGACACATGGTACCTATACACGCTGAAGAGCCTATCTCAATTTGAAAAATGCGGAACTTAGTAATTTCATACTTTATTGCATAGTATTTCTTAAGTATGCATGACCAAAATAGGCCTGAGCTGGTTGTATCTGACGCTACTGATAATAGACGACGCTCTCTTTACCATATGTGTCGTATTGCATCGACGCGCGGAAGATGACAAGATCACTGGTGTCACAGACCACATTGCACGGTTTATTTCGATCTGCGATTGCCACTAATGGCGAATATATTAAGATGTTCCTGGTTACTCTATTAAGTGCTGGTACTTAGTACTCCAAGTGCGTTTACCGGTATTTTTCAAACAAATGAGATAGATGAGCGGTCGTTCAGGCGTATTTTCGCGAGTGTTTTAGTAATTTAATGAACTTGATACAATTCAACTTGCGAAGGTTTTAGACACGTACTGGCACATGCCATTTTACAACCTCCTTGGTCTGATTTAAAATAGGTAGTTTGCCGTTTCGACTAGACATGCACCATTAAATTGTCATTTTCTAGCTTAATCTATACACTTGTTGAGGTTGTAGTACAGCTTGTGCTCGCGCTCACGCAAGAGAAAAAGTTATCGACGTCGAGTCGGTCGACTTGCACAATTCTTTTTTCCATACCCTGGATATGAACAAACACCTCGCCAAAGTATCGCCGTTACAAAGTATATTACTTTGAACATATTTCTGGTCAAATCTGTTGAATTCAGCAAGGGCGTCACGGGGCTCTTCCGGCGTCATACAGCTCATATAGCTACACTATACTATTTAAAGCACATCAAAGGGGGTGCTCACTTCTGTGACCGTAATGTCTCAACCACACATATGGATCTAGCACATGCCATCCGACATGAGCATGAAAGAAAAGATGGATTCACTTAAGTTCCACCTACAATTGCACTCTACACAGTATCGGCATTTATGCCGGTCAAATCACAGCTATCCAGTTGTTGATTGTGTGAACTACGCTCCATACTCCTGTGACCTTTCGCACTCATATGATAGGACAAATATGTTATTAAGTTGATTTTTTTAAAGGACCGCCGCTAAACTATCGGCAAAGAACTTGTCGATCGCTAGTATCTATTTGCGTATCGGTGACCACTGCTTTGTGACACATTACTTCAAAGCAGTATTTAGCTAGGTTTCTTGGCAATTCTATTTCATCTTAGTCAGCTTCGCACTGCAAGTATTCAGAAAATTCATCCTTTGATATAATCAAATATATCATATGAAGGTGGTTTATTCGATGAATTTTAGGGTTGAGACGTGTATCGCTAACGTCTTCTCATCAAGGGTTGAGACGTGTATCGCTAACGTCTTCTCATCAAGGGCGCTTTAGTCCATCGATAAGCTTATGAGAACAACAATGATTGTAGCATATATCACCACATATCAAGTATTGTCAACGTCTATATAGCTCGCGACAAGCACGCAGATATGGCTGAATTCGCACTACGCAGATCGCGCAAGAACCGGTCAATTTGGGTGTTAGCAAATAAGATATATCCAACGTTTATTTTAGAGGAGCGATCAGATTGAGTGCATAACACTTGCGTCTTATCTGTCGCTATTGAAGGATGTTGATGTCTTGATCATTTCCTAGAAAATAATCTCATCAGGTTGACGAGGCCGTATCACCTCAGTACCATAAGTCATGATAGCTCCACCACATAAATTATCTTTACAATCGAATATCTGGTAGACCTAGCCTTATTTTGTGCCGCTTTTCATGAGCATGTTTCTTCTTCCTTGGACAACATTTCTCAGGCATACATCCATGTATCGGTCCACGAGACTTGTTCGAGTGGATATCCACATCGTTGCCTGTTTTTGACAAAGTCACCGGAGGCTTTCTCCACCGTGTATTTGGATAGTTACCCTAAGGCTATGTGCAGACGTGCTAACGACCTGGACTAAGAATGAGGCCATATCACTATTGAAAAGATCAAATACATGCTCGTTATTGCGTTGAGACCCGCATCGCATGTCTATATGATGAACAAGAGGCAGGCGTCATATATTGAACTGCTGCTACAAGCTATCATAAAGATCTGATATTCTAGGCTATGGTGGACCAAGAATGACATCAAATTTGTCCTACAATCCTGGTAAAATAGAAGCGTTACCTTACTGTGCATCATTAAACGTGAAGTGAGATCCAAATACACGTTACTTCACATTTACGGATGATCCTGTTACACATCACACTAAATTCTAGTATAGGGGTTTGCTTTTGGCTTATCAAATCTGATATTTCGTATTATGTGACTGGAGAAGAATTTTGTCATTTGACGTCCCACAGTCATCTAGTGTATTAAAACTTGACATGAATTACTTCATTTTTTAATTCTTTGAGGTGATATAGGATAGCTAATCATCAGGGTCAGCGAACGCAGGATCATGTGTAAAAGATTACTTCTAAAAGAGGTCTGCAAACTGTCTTGAACTTGCTCTTCTCATAAGGATTCGAAACTACCGACACCGAAAGTTTTTGACGATTCGATAAGTCGTTGCGACTTCGCACAACGTCAGATCCGAGTCTGGTCCTCGTTAGCGGACGTTCAATCACTTTGCGCGGTCACTACTTTGAAGTAATGGGCTTTCAAAACTGTGAACCGAGCCCCTAAACCACTCACTGCGCCGGACTGTCGACGTATGTAGGTGGAACCTCGACGACTCATATGGACCTTGACTCACCTTTTGTACACGTCTGCTGGCGGGTATCAGTCTTAGGAAGACTTAGTGTGATGATGATGAGGTCAACCATCATATAGGGAGAGCTGGTCTCCCCGAGTAGATATTCTTTACTCGGTGGGCCAGAAGGTGGCCACTCTATCAACTTAGTTGGAGTGGACTGATAACCAGACTCTTCAGAAGGCTTGTCGCCCCTGGACGTTATCGCAGATTTGTCCATTGCCTGGCCTTTACTTTGTTCCTTGACCACTACGTAGGGGAGGCCGCTACCGATAGCGGATCTTTGGTAGGTTGCTACTCGAGCAAAACCCATAGGACAAACACTTCCTGGAGTTCTATTCCAGCTTGATATTGCGTCGCGACTATCTTTAACGGAGGTTCCAATGTATATCCCATATCGTAACAGGCAAAAGAGGTACTATACTACCTTAAGCACGAGGAAGACGTACCTCGTCGATCATAAATTAGTTGGTATTTGATATAGTCCTATCCTACGTCTTCTTTACTCTATCCTTCGTTTATGCTCTGACTTCTTGTGTTTACTGACCAGGAGTGTCTTGACCTTGAGGGACCGAGTCTACAACTGAGTAATTAAGGTCTACCTATGAGGGACCGGATCCACCAGTGAGGGGTCGACGTATATCAATATGGGACAAGTCCCACCACCGAGGAATAGAGGCATAATCCTAGGGATAGGACCTTCAGATGAGGTACCTTGGTTGGCTCCTTTCCTTACGATTTAAACGGTTGAATGATCATGAAAATTATTGATTGGCTCTGCAAGTTCTTCTTTTTCAAGGTTCACTTTACCTGTGTGACCCCCTTCTCTCTGGTACCCTCTCCCTGGTGTGATGTCCCTTATTTCTTCAATACGTTGGCCTCTAGGTTCACCATTTTAACTTGGTCTATTCTGAAGCTTAAGTCTTCTTGATCCGACACAGATTTTGCTCGGTTGGGCAACTCAGGTTTTCAATAGATATAAGTGGCTCATGGCAAGACCATCCGCAAGCCCTTTGGTAAACATAGTTACCCGCGCTTGATAGTCAAATGAACTTACGTGCAATATATCTCACGAGTTTTCTTGTGTGTTGAACACGTCACGCTTTTTATTCTTCACGTTGATAGTCTTAGATCAATCTCTGACTTCAGCCCGTAGCAGCTCAAACAATTGACTGGGCTGTATTATTGAAGTTGTAGTACGATTTAAAAAATTACGGATCATAAAGCGTGAGCTATAAGGCCCGGTACTTGACACGTTACCAAAAGTGATCATGCTGAGCTTTACCTACACCATATCATTTACAACGCAACGAGATTCGATGGCGTCGACGGGTCTGATGAGACATGGAAGAAAGAAATCTTACTTTTCTGAGTCGCACTCGGAAAAACATCTTCGAGCTTTCGGGTTGACGAGTAAGCGCCATTCGCAAAACCCCGCATTTGACGATTTTTTCTCAGCATTTTGACTGCTTACCACATATTTATCTTAACAGCTTTGAACGTTTTGGATCTTGATGTATAAGGCAAGGTTCGTTCCTCTTCTTTCGCGTCAAGATCATGCTCGACTGCGGAATGCCGCTCGTTCCCATGAAGGCGTTCAGCATGACCGTTACGATCTGCGCTCAAGCTCGTTCTCTCGCCAGCAGATCATCTGGTGTCATTAAAATGATATTCGCCTTTAGTCGTGAGGAAAGAATATCATATTCACCATCCGACATGTTTATATGAAATAGCATTTTCGTGTTCGTTTGACGGACCAAGAAGTGCTACAAGGGTGAAATGGGACCCCCCCTCTTGCACTGATACGATACAATCTACATAAACTTAATCAAATTATACACAGGCGACCCGAGACTCCACGTACACGGCACGCCCATACGTGAGGGTAAGCCTATCAATGGAACGCATTTGACAGGAAAAAAAGTAGAAATGCGCTTGACACAATTCATTCTTTTAATTAAATCATTTAAGTCTGACTTTAACCATGGTAAACTTCAAATGTGTAGTATAGCTACTCGCTCGCCACCCATCGCGCGAGTCTAGCAGCGGATGGTGGTTTTGTTAGTGGACATTATGGCCCATTTCTACTAATCAGTCAGGTGGTACCGAAATAACTTTCGGAGGTGATATTTCCTCAACATGTATGTAGCAAGGTAAATATTGGGATTATGATCAATTAGATTACACATACATCAACCATTCGGTGTCAACAACATGTAACAAGCTGACGCCGTCAGAGTCTTCACAGTTAAATGGAAACAGAGAAGTGGGCACAGAAAGAAAATGCAATCCAGTCTTCGTATTTTTCTGCAGGGCAGCAAGTTTTGCAGATGAAATTGCATTTCGTCGTTCTGCCCGTGGATGCCCGCAGCATTGGTAGATTCTCAATAAATGCTGTCTTGAGGTTCGTACATTACTGCGTCATGAGATTCACGTTGAGGCTGTACTATGCGAAGGCTGAGGTGCTGCCACACGTCTTCTTGCAATCACGCATTCCGTCTGACGTCGTCATTGCAAACTATATCTCTAAATGTACATAGCTCCTCTACAAAGTAGTAGTATGGTATGCCCCTGGCTTGGCGAAAGAGCCTCCAGCGCTCATAAAGCGCATCCGACTAGCAGGACCATCGTTTCGGTCGTGACCATCTACAGCTTGTAGGACACTCGCTCAATACATGTGAGCCGCCTGCTACTGCCAGAAAGCATGATAAAAACGTTACAGTCACTAACATATTGCAGTTAGCGACAACGTTACAGTCACTTCATTGCGTCATTTGGTGCCTGTTGGTCTCAGGTCTACCTACTTATGAAGTGACGGCCGGTTTCGCGTCCAAAAGCATGCAAAAGACCACGTCATATCGTGCATCATTGCACCATCGCTACCCCTCACCACGTCATCTCTGCTAGTACACAAAACCACACGCGAGCAGCAAGGGGAAAAGCGTCCAGAAGTTGTCGTATCATTTGCTTGATAGGGTCTCGACCGCAGAGCTTTTGCTGAAGCCACCATCCTGGTGCTCCTTCCATTGGCGGACAACACGCACATTTGGTCAATTTCTCAACGCTTTCGTTTCGACAGCGATTACAGACGGTGCTGATCGAAACGTGTGTGCTGCAGCTTGCGCACATTCCTCCGCCATTCCGATGCTGATACGCTTCCTTAGTCACCGTTTTCACTACCCATCGTTCCACCCTGTTGTCGTTATACTGATGCCGTTGCTAACCGACGACTGGCTTGAACCAGTTCGGATCGTGATTCAAATGATATGAACTATCCTGTCAGGTGGGGGCGGACGATCGATAGCCAGGCTAGAATAACGGCTGATAGACCAGTAGCTACAGGCTTTCGTATGCAGCTTGACAGCTTTTTCGTTTCGTTGTTGCCTTGTGCCACCTTCAGTAGCTGCGAAAGGTCAACACAGGCTTTTGTTGCCACGCTGAGATGATTTCCGAGCTCGTGAACAAACAGCGGATGATGCTTGAGGTCTGGCATAGCTAGAACGGACCGAGTAGCATTCTACAGCTTGACATTAAGAAATGTGCGTGTAAATCGACAACAAAAGCTGGTGGAGAAAGAGTGGGCGAGTCTGTGCTTCTGGTGACTTATAGTCCGACATGCAGGGCGCAACGCTGTTGATTCTTCGTCCGACATTGGGTCCAGTGCTTGGTGAGCCCCAATCTACCTAGACTAAGCGATGCTAGCTGGGACACGTCATCACATTAGACGTACAAAGTGGCGCGAGATACAAAGTGACGTCGACAGTATGGAATGGCACTGAGCAAGACAAGACAGTTTGGTATCATTGCACAGTGCTTTGCGTCGCGATGGATCGAATGTATACAATGCTGTTCAGTAGTAGACCTGTTCCAAGAGGTACCGTGCCGTCGATCTTTGACGAAGTCATTGCAATCGACGGTGCTATGCCCCTTGGACTTGCAGGCCATGATGCCTAAGCGCAGAAAGAAAGACCAGCATCGAGTGCAGAGACCATACTACTCCTGATGCTATTTCGATGTCGAAACGCTTCGGTGAGGTTTGCCCATCGAGGGAGGTAAGTACACGACATACCCATACAACATTCGTGGACGGAGACGACACTCGAGGTTTGATGATCTTTACGGTAGGCGAATGGAAAGCTCTTGTAATGGCATTCGAGCAGCGCCACACTCAGTAACGAGTTGCGGCAACGACTCTGCACGAGGCTCCACACGTTCGGCTCCTGGGGTTTGCTCACACTACCAGGATACAATCGTGGTGCTAGAGAGAGCCATTCAGCATGCCGCATGTCGAATAAAACATCAGGCGTACGTGATTCGAGTCTCTCGGAGACCGATTGCTCATTGAGTCCCTGTTGTTTCTTCCAGCATCTTCAGCAGCCAACCGCTACAATTGCCGTCAATTGAAAGTGAGCGCTGTGCAGTATATTGAAAAGCTGTGCGCTGCGCTCCAGGAGTTGTGCGGAGATTGCTAAACGTGAGCACGCAACGGCCGCGAGAGCAGTAAAGTCGAGGCGAGTCCTACAGCTGTGGCGTTCGAGAGAACGTGCGTTCACAAGGGCGAAGAGTCTTATAAATATCGTGTCAAATGATATCGCGACCAACGACTTCACATGCAAAACGGTCGACGTGGCAGCGCAGCGAAAGGAGGTCTACTCGTCAGCATTGTACTAGTCTGGCACCGACAGACGATCGTTTCCACGCTTCCAATAGACACCTCGACGCTTTCTGCGTGCAGCCTGTGCACGGAGACACCTCACAGGCCGCGGACGCGCGATCCTGCTTCGTGTCAAGCACGTAGACGGCTATACTGGATTGTCCGTCCACTCCTTACGCCAGACTTTGGCGGGGGGGGGGAGTGGGCATCGCTTGCGTGACTCGAACGTGGTGAACAAATCGCTTCGTGCGGATCTCAAGATCGCGTGCAACTGTGGCCGTGTGATTCACTGGAAAGGAGCAGAGCGAGCGCTGGCTGGCGCTGGGCAAGCGCGAGCGTCGTCCTTGACGACTCGCGTTGGCATTCTCAATCCACAAAGGGTGCCACAGACACACACACATTGCGCCATATACTCGCTCTTGCTACAGAATGGCTATATGCGTTCTTTTGCTGTTGGTTTCCGTGGCTTTGTATTCATGTCAAACAGAGCGTTGTCGACCACCGGTATCGACGTGTCTCGCTCACACGTCTTTAATATGTAATAACATAGCGGCGTTACGGAAGCGACATGGGCCATGTTCCTCCTTCTTGTCCTGCGCGCCGATAACATGTCACTTCTCACGTACGCTTCGTTCGACATCGAATGTCGGTAGCAAGCATTGCACTACATACTCCTGTCGTCCATCGAGCTCTACGTCGTTCTTCCTCCTTCTTTGCTGTAAGATGCCAATGCCAACGTACGGTGATGCGCCGTACCGTTCCGGCGTTCTTTGAGCGTTTAGAGAGCTCAGTGACCACACGCGGTCATTGAGCTCTCGCAGCGCAGTGTGAGTGCACTCACTCACTGCCCATACAAGAAAAGTCTTATCCCAAACAAAATCTGGGCGTCTCTGCTGTCTCGAGGGAGACACTTTTGCTCTTCCAGGTGTCACAGCGCCGCGGTCGTCCGTCCGTCACATGTAGGATCGCCGCAGCCAAGTCGGCTCCGTCGGCGGCGCTTGAGGCGTTACGAAGTACATCGTCCCTAACTCTTTCCACCAGTGAGTCTCTTTTGCCGCGCGGGTCACTGCGCTTAGGGTCTGTAACAGAACGCGGCGACGAGAGACGTGCGGTCGGGACGGGCGGGCGAGACAGCCATACAGTATCGGTTAGAGTCCCGGCCGACCAAAACGACCGATCGTCGCATGCAACGGCTTCGTTCTGTAACGCCGTGCCCAGACAGGCCATGCTCGGGGCTGGCTCCTCGCGCGTGCACCGACCGGCGCACAGACGTCTTGCTGCCATAGTACAGGCAAGTCCGTTGAGAGGCGTGAAACCGACCGACCGCCCTGCCAGCTGACCGCGGGCATCGATCAACCTTCCCCGAACGAGGGACGGACGGGCAGCGGGGCTGATTTTTCGGGGTCGGCCGCCAGGAGACTGAACCACCTGCTCCTACCTCCCTACCGGCTGGTGTTTGTTTGATCCGGACACCAACACGTCTCGGGTGCGCGCTCCCCGAGTGCCACTCTCGCGCGCCCAATCAAAAGGAGCCACTGCCGGCCCAGCGCCCCACCACGCGCGACACGCACTCACACTTACGGCCCAGCTATCGGTCATAACCCAATCTTCCACCTGCCCCACACACCCGCACGTCGTCAATCGCATCATGAACCACGGCAGCACGACCACTGTCTACGACTCGAAGCGCGCGGCGTTCAGCCTGCCCACGGGTCTTGACTGTCCACCGCCTCGCCTCGACTTTACCGACGACGACCGCTTCGACCGCCTCGACGACGACAACCGCTTCGACCGCCTCGACGACGACAACCTCAGTGCCCTCGAGCTCACGTTCAGCGCGGCCGACGTCCTGCTCTTTGCTGACCCAGCCCAGTGTGCTGCAGCCCCACCCGATAGCAGCAGCTGTGACGCCGTCGACACGGCGTCGCCCCGTGCACCGCCGCCGCACTCGAAAAAAGCCTCGCGGAAGCAGGTGCACGAGCTGCAGGGCATGGTCGACGCCATGCAAGTGCAAGTGAACGGCGCAGCTGCCGAGATCCACCAGCTCACGCAACTCGTGGGACAGTTTGCCCAGCAGCGAGCACAGGAGCGGAGGCAGCACGCGGTGGAGCAGCAGCAGCGGCTGTTTGAGGAGAACGAAATGGACATGGACCTCGGCGACCAGCAGCGGCATTTGCAGGCACAGGTGCAGCAAGAGCGCGAGCAGTTCATGCGGGAGCAGCAGTAGCGGGAGCAGCAGCAAACGGGTCTGAAGAGCGGGCTGGACTCGAATCCAGGGCCAGGGCACGACTGCACAGGTTCAGTGTCATCGACCGGCGTCGTCGTTGGTCTGTATGGGGCCCAACGCAGTTGGTCAGACCATTATATACACCACAGGCGCGTGAATTTATTATTTAGCAGCACAGTAACTCAAACAAGTAGTCATTGGCCATATACACATCATCCAAGGTCTCGAGTGCTTTTTTTCGCGTTGTTTTGCTATGCTTAGTGAGTTGGCTACAGACCCTGGTGCGCTTAATAGCATTGTAGGTGTTCCTGTCTACACGAGAAGCATTTGCAGCGTTGGGCATCACATTATCAATGATCGAAACCCGCGGCATGCACCGATACCGCAGATCAAATTTGTCATTGTAAGCTCATGGACTGCATCGCAGACAAGAGCCATGTTGCTGTGTCTAGTTCACAGCTATGTGCCAATGGCGTCGAGCTGGTGCAAGAATGCCTCTGGGTTCATCAGCTCCGTGCAGCCGTACCAGATCGATCGCGGCGACTGCGATCGCTTTGTGGACGCCACTAGATTATGATATTCGTTGTAGTTGCCGCCGCCAATCATAAATACCATCACTTCACGGAACGGAGAGCGCTGTCGAGGTACGTCGCCATTGGCCTTGATCTGTACACAAAAACGACGTCAGGACCCAAGTTTGTATCACCACCTCTCATCGCGCCCACGTCCTCACTCACCTTGGGGTCCAGATACAAGAAGCTCTCGTCCTCCGTGTTGGGCTTCATCTCACATATGGCGTCTGTCACTCGCGCGACGTGCAGCATTTTGTTTTCGGGCAAGAAGTTCTTGAAGCTCGCAGCGGCTTGAGCGAGAAATCCCTGAGCAAGACCTTTGAACTTGCTTATATTGACGCCACGATCAGGTCCAGTGCCACTCTCAGACGGCATACCAGCTCCGTCACTGGCACATCGCTGAAACGCCGAGTGCTTGCGGAGAAACTTCCATGCCTGCATGTATGCCTCCGGCTGTTCTGATGCTGCAGCACACTGTTGGTAAGCGTTTTCATAATCGGCCATTTCTGCACCACTAACACCACTCGCCAAGAAGTAGATCATCAACAGCCGCATTTTGTCTGCCAAGGTGCCCATCTCCGTGCTCGATAGTAGTTGCAGTATCTCAGTCTTGTCAACATGCGAGCCATCGATAAGCCTTTGCTCCAGCATGGAGTAAGACGGAATGTGGCGCTTCGTCACGCCCTCGAACGCGGCGTGAAAGATGTTTGTATGAGCTTCCAGCACCTTTTTCTTTTCCATGAGCGCCGGTAGAGTGTCAACGGCAGCCACGAGATCTTTTGTGCCATTCATCAGCGCATCGCCTCCCCCTGTTTGAGCTCGAATCTGCTCTTCCTTACGCGTGACTTGCTTCATTTCCTCTTCATTAGCGTCAATCGCGTCAGGAAACAGACTGCCAGCATGTGTTTCGAAAAACCTGTCACTCGTCACGTCCAAGTCGTACGTGCGCTCTACCAACAAGCTGTCATCGCCACCGTCTTTCCCACCAGAAGTCTTCACAGACACCTTTACGCGGTTCAACTGGATGGACAAAACGTCATCGACTAGCGCCTGATACGTTGACGGATGGTACAAGCTAGAAGCGATATCCTCATTACGATCCATAATGATCAGCAACGGGCGCTGAACAAATGAACGATACACAATATGAGATAAGTGTCAACTGATGGATCAGCTTCGTCATAGATGGCGGCTTCATACCTGAAAGCTGGATGTGTTTTCAGTAAACACGCCATTCCGCGCATTCTGTACTCATGCATTGCAGCAACAATCGTAAGTAAACATGGACTACATTGTAGGGCAACAGCTCCATGTATACCAAGTGCTCGCGAATAGTAGCGCTAAGTTGCTCTGCCACTAGCCTCGACGGTCCATCATTATCTCGACAACGAATGACTGGTACTCTTCCGGCGGTGGCGAGGACGGAAAAGAGCCCTTTGACAACGGCGCTCATCGTCTCCTCGATCTGCACATCTGCCACACTTGGGTCGTTGTACGCTCGGTAGCTGTTGGCGAGGTTCAAGGAGAAGAGACTCGGTTCCAGTGACACGAAGTTCGTGTACTGGTCATACACCTTGGCAATCTGACATTCACAGACCAAACGTTCGTGTAAGTACAGCAGAAAACAAAGACCCGATACACCACCTCTTCTCCCCCTCCTCACAGGTCCAGCACATATATACCATGCTCGTGCATCCCGCTTCGACTGAAGCGCGCGCTAGATACTCCATCGATTCGCGAGTCAAAGGGTGGGCAAAGTTCAAGTGGGCTGCGCTGTACAATTCCTTGGAACAGTCCGCAACAATCCGTTTCAAGTTCTCGAGCGTAGGCTCGACAAAGTAGATAACAGGGACATCAGGAATCGCGTCGCGCTCCGTGTCCAGCAACATGTGCAGCGTCACACCCTTTTTGCGGAGCTCATGCAGCTTGAGAACGGGTGAGATGATGTCGCGACAGAACTTGTCGTAGATCAGGACCTTCCACTGGTCGCCCCAGCGATCACTGCAGCGATCCACATACGAGGAGTGAGCGCGCAGAACGTCAGCACAGATCATAGTGCACCACATCGTACGTACGCAGAGTCTAACGCGGTATCCGCAAAGCCGCCAGCGCTCTCTGAGTTGAAATCCAACATGCGCAGCAGGTTTTCTAGACAAGGAGAGGGGCAGGTCAGGACGAGCGAATGCACAAGAAGGGAGAGTAGACGGCAAGCGCTGTAGCTGCAGTAAGGACGCACCTCGTTGCTTTTCCTGGAGCGACTGCGTCGCGGTCGGGGCCATCATCGCGGGTGGAAGTGGTCGGTCAGCCGATCGGTCGGTCGGGTTCGTAGATTCGTGCGTCAAGTAGGCGAAAGCTGGGCAGCCGAGTGTTAAGTACGAGTCGTATCTAAGCAAGCGCGCGTTTAGAAATGACATGTATACTGCAAACCCCTTTCGGTGTATACAGCAAGTGTACCCTTCAGCGGCTGGCGCTGTTGCGAGGAAACTCCTGTGAGACGTTGACACAGTGTCGCCCACCACTCTCCGTTATATAATTCTAACCGCTGCTGAGACCTTCGGTAGCATTGTCGCCTCCATCGCGCCATGTCTTGGGGTATACGGCGTTCGTTGGTCAGCTCTGTAGCACTATACTTGTCGATGCGCTGCCCCAAGCGCTTGTCTGCTATGCGCACTCTCAACGCGCTCGTGAGACATTTATCCTTGTAAGGCCCTAACAGCAAGCGCTCAGGACGTCGCCATGATCGAGCATCTCCAGTCCATTGCAAAGTCGATCTATAACACCGCTGGCCCAGGCGCGACGTTGAATTGTCGTCAGAGCTTTCACAGCATTGACATGGCTGCGCTTTTGTTGCCGAAGGAGCGTGCGCTGCCAACGAGCTGCGGCTTGTCGAGCTCTATGACAATGTGCTGTTCACGCGAACGTCTACATCAGTGGGCGTCGTCGTAGATCTTCGCCCTGCGTAGAAGTGGCCGTGTAGGGGTCTGTTGTAAGCGAGGGGGCTGATGCTGTATGGCTGGAGGATAGCAGAACAGACTACGACACTACTGTGCATCGAGTCTTTGTCAGCCACGGGCTGTCTCTGTCGTCTTCGATCGAAGTTTTATCGCTGCTACTTCCTTCTGTTCATTCGTAGACATCCGCAAAAAACGTGAGGCCGCTCGAAACGTTGCAAGCAGCTTGCGGTCACACCCACTGATAAACGTGGCGGACTGAAGAAGATGGCCGAACCGACGAGGTACTATCTAGTGCCGCCTTTTGCGAGCACTGCCTTCGAATGCACGTTCCGCACGTGACCTTCTGTCTGATTTGACAGACACGTGCAGAATAGAGTGGTCGAGGGGGAAGAACCGCTGACTAGCTTCGGCAAAACGCCGGCATGAGCGTTAAAACAACTTCTAGCATCACTGATAGCTCTGTGCAGCAGAAACAGTCGCGTGCCCGTGCAGCACTCGTATCAGCGCGCAATGTAGTAGCACGTTACTCTAGCCGCTTTCTGCAACGATACTCGAGATGACGCTTCTTCGATCTAGGCGTGCTCATACACACATTGACGGCGTGCTTGCTGGTAGGACAGTGTCCACGTACTTATAACTTGCGCGACGATCGTAAAGCAGAAGCACCTTCTCGAGCTACACGATTGCCACTGAACTCGAGTGCCTTCGAGTGTCTGATAGGCAAATGGATCATGCCACACTACGTACAGGAATGGAGCCGCTGTGCCCGTCTCTAGGTCGAAGACTGCACGCTACGCACACATTACACGATCCGCTTCATTGCCGCAACAAGGAGCAATACAGGGCGCATCGATAGTGCCTATACTATGCGCGTCATTGTCCAGACGTTCATTCTTTCGAGGGCGTACTCGAGTGACACGGCAGCAGACGATCGGTCGCATCCTTGCACTTCAGCTCAGCGTTTTTACCAAGCTTAATTACGCCTCCGATGGGTAAAACGTCGACGAGCGTCGATAGCCAGTCGTTCCGCTGATTCGGTGGCCTGCACGATTAACAGTATTCCTTTTCACTGCTTGTAGATATCTCGTTGAGCAAATGATCTATTTCAATCAGCTACTCTGAACGAGGTTTAGTCGCCTCACAAAAACCATGTTAGAGAACGGTTTATGATGCTCACAGTCACTGCATGTTCGCGTCCTTATTCGTGTGAGAGATGTGCAGTCTCAACCCTGCTGTAGCAGACAGAAGTAGCACTAGATTGAGCATCACGCAAGGCATTGTCTGTGGTGCACTAGATAATGAGGTATGGTCGGGGGATGTGAGCAAGGAGTGCCTGGGGTATCGCAGTAACGAAACTGCCGTCAGCATCGTCATCGTTCAGGACCTGTCGTCCAGTACGACCTAGTGTCGCTCAGTACAATTGCTAGGAAAGATCAGGTAGCCACAAAACCTCTGTTTCATCGTTCTATTCATGCGTCCACATACATCTCGAGTATCTCCTGCATGTAACATTTCGACAGCAGCTGCAGCACTCACGTGTGCATGCAGGCCTACAGACCTTGGGGCGGCCGATTGCTTCAGCAACATCAACAGCGTATCCAGCAACGCGACGCCGACACAATTTAGCGCGTGTTTCGTCAGCTCGTCGACCGTCTCGCTGTGGCGTGTCAGGCCAAAAAAGCGGCTGCCGACGTCAACCGCAACGTGTACGACACGACGTCGGAGACAAAGACCTCTACTACCCGAGGTCAACTCACGAACAAACGTACACGCTGCTTGGACAGTCCCGGACGTGAGCGACGACAGTGCCACTGACCACTCCCATCTGGACATGATGGACGCTGGCGTACGGATCGTAGAATGGCCTGATGGGAGAATCATCTTGCAGCCTTAGCGGCCTCCACGATCGGGAACGTATCTGGAAAAGCAGTGTTTACCGTCGACGTGGTCAGAACACGTCGACGTACAGCTCGTCAGCACCTTTTGGAATAGTCGGCATGGGACATCAGCAATAGGACTACGTTAGTAGCCCTAGTGTCGAAGCAGCAGCCCCTTCGTTTCGCCTCAAATTACCCCATCAAAGTCGGGGACTTTTCCATCTGCTTGATAAACGACTAATTTCTCTATCCGTTCAATGACCCACTCGACCTTTTTCGTCCCTGTCTCTCTGTTCTACCATCACTCTGTCGAGCCCGCCACTCTAGCAACAGTCAAACTCCATCGTCGCTCCCTCTTTGCGCCCTGTCGTCACCGCGTGTCCCACTCAAAGTACGATCCCCCACCCCGCGCGTCTTTTGTAACGAACGGCCTGATACATAACCTACACGCCAATCGACACCGCCACTCCCACTCGCGTCAGGAGTGATGGTCACTTCCATTTACTCCCACGTCGCCACCGCGGCGGTGCTATGGCGTCCGTCTGTGGCGCCTTCCGACAGCTCACGCGCGTGTGCCTCACGTCTCCCGAGTCGCCGCCGCCCCCGCTCCCGCGCGTACCGTCTGCCTCTCTGTCGCTGTCGTCGTCGTCGTCGCTCCTCGCGAGGCCACACGCGCCGCTGACGCTTTTTGCGCCTTCGACGTGCGTCGCGCGCAACAGTCGCGTCGGCTACACGTCGCTCGACCAGTTCACGCGCTCGGTCGAGAGCATCGCGACGCTGCGTGTGGCCAAGTCACGAGCCACTGACCGTCCGCCGTCCAGCAGCGCACTGGACGCGCTGCTGGGCGTGCAGCTCGTGGCGTCGTCGCGTCGGGACTTTCGCGTCTGTGTGAACTTTGTGCTGCCGGGCAGCGACGCCGAAGCGCAGGGGATCCGTCCGGCGTCGCTGGTCGTGGCGATCAATGGCCTCTCGATGCGCAACATGAGTCTCCCGCGCGTGCTGCTGGCGATCCGACGCGCACTGATGACGTCGAGCGAGTCGCAGCAATACAAGAGGGACGATGGACTGACTCCAGGAGAGGCTGATGGCCGGGGGTGGATTGAAATCGACTTGGCTCAGCGGGAGCACGAGATGAACGTGGACCGCAATCCGTTTGCACTCACGCGGTTTCCGTCGCCCCAGGGCCAGCAGTTGCCCGGTATCAAGCAGTTCCAAGACGGCTACCGAGACACAACAGCAGCGCAGGATCTGCTCATGCAGACACAGGCAGCGCCGAGTCCCCCGGCGCTGTTGCTGCATGGCCGAGAACGATCGAGGTCGTTTAAACACTTTTGGATGTCGGATCGATCGAGCAAAGCGTGCTACGAGTGCGAGCGGCTGTTTACGTTCTTTCGACGACGACATCATTGCCGCTCGTGTGGACAGATTTTCTGTGCAAATTGCTGTGCCCGGCTGCCCCAGTCTTTTAGCGAGAATAAAGTAGACGAGTCGCTCGAGCGTTTGAGGAAACAGTTGGTGTGTCATACGTGCCACCGTCAACTGCGCGAAGGACTGCAGGTGGAGCTGACTGGGGCTAGTTTCGAAGATGACGCACAGAAACCGATGCATTCGTCACCGACGCAGACGCTGTTGCTCATGCCTCAGCATATTGCAGAAGCTATGGAACGCTCGATATCCGACGTGTCGAAATACAAGCAGCTGGACAAGTCGGAACTGTTTGGTAAGGACGAGATTAGTGATGAAATGCGAGTGAGTGAGCAGCCTGAGAAGTCCCGACCTCCGGTGCTGTTTGGTATGTTTCCGAGGGTACAAATCGTTGCAAGCGCGCAGCATCTGGTCCACCAACCGCACCTGCAGGAATTGACCAAAGAAGCAAAACAAACTGATCGAGGAACTGCACGTAGACTCAGGTCATTTAGCGAGTCACAAATCTTGTTTGGAATGAAGGGTGCGCAGCACGCGTCCCAAAATCTGAAGCGCTCGAACAGTCAGGCAGAATTCGGTAACCCGAGCAACCACCGCTGGAGCGAGGCGGAGTTCAAGCGCCTTGTTGCAGAATCCAATGCGCAAGCACGACTGCTCGGGGCGTTTCCCAGGTCAACCACTTTGACGACGCGGCCTAAGGCTTCGTCAGTGTCATTTGACACTGCCCGTTTTGGACATGCTGTCCAGTGGAATACTTTTGGCCCCGACAAACTTGTTGCGAGCGACGCTGGCATCCTGGCGATGGTTGGCTTGTCCAAAAATGCTCGCAACGAACTGGACGATCCCGAGCATGTCGTCAGAAGAGAAGCAGCAGTGGAAAGTATGTCAAAAGATGCTCGTGATCGCGTTGAAGAGCGCATATTCCACTTGCTCGACAGTTCCCCGGCAGTGTCGAAGCTGTTCATGGTCGAACAGCATCGGTGGATGCAAATTATCAACCTGTTTGCCCACCGAGCTGCGCTCACTGTCTCTTGCGAACCTGACAAAGGCGATTCGCTGGATATCATGCAGTATGTCCGAGTTCAATGTTTGGATGGAGGCCGCGTGCAAGACAGTTTTTTCATTGATGGTGTTCTTGTGCACAAAAGTCTGGCCCGGAAGGGAATGAGAAGCGACATTTTGAACCCGCGCATTCTCTTGATCGCCTCAGAGCTGGACTACCAACGCAAGAAAGATGTGATATCGTCGCTCGAGAGTGTTGCTGGCCAAGAAGTGGAATACATGCACATCGTCACAGAAAAGATAATGACTCTCAACCCCGACATTGTCATGTTCGAGGGTCACGTGCACCGTGTAGCTGAGGAATTGCTTTTCAAAGGCAACGTGGCGGTTGTCAAAAACGTTCGCTCGCTCGACTTGCAACGAATTGCTCGCTGCACCGGAGCTTCGGTGCTGACATCATATGATCACATTGACAAAATGTCCGGTATTGGCGTAATCGGTACTTGCAAGCGCTTCTACGTCTTGTTAAGCGATCAAGAGCCAAAGAGTGCAAAGCAGATTGCGCTGAAGGCCAACGGTAATGGGTTGTACGAGGCAAGAGAAGGGTTTGGCGTACCTCGACAGCGGAGAAAGCGTATTCAACGCCAGAATATTGTGTTTGAAGGAGGTATCACGTCGAAGGGGTGCACTTTGTGCTTACGCGGAGGAACACCTGGTGTGTTTACAGACGTCACAAATGTGCTTACTGCAATCATTCGGGCGGCGTACAACATGCGACTGCAGCGATCTGCGTTGGCATCTTATGGATACATTGCCCCTAGCCAGAACCACGAACGTTCTGTCGCGGAGGAATGGTTTGCCAAGTCTTCAACATCGTTGTACATTTCGCTCAAGTCCAATTCACTGTCGATGCGTGCTGCTTTGAAGGAAACGCAAGCCATGTGCAAATGGTGCAAGGCCCACACACGATTTAACAACATCAGTTCGCTTCGGGTAGTTGAAGGGGCGAGTGATGACACTAGCTCTTCGGCAATCGTGCAGGCGAGGGATCCCAATCGATGCACATGTGGAGCGAAATCGTCGGGCTCACTGAGGGACCGTATTCTATTTTCCACCTGCTGGAGTTCGTTGGAAGGAAAAACGGCATCGAAAGCGGAAATGATGTGCATCGATTTTTATAGCTTGAATGATATGTCCGTTGGCCAGTTTCTGGACAACTTCTGTTTTGCAAACAGCAAGGCTGAGTTTAAGCGTGCGTTTGCAACGTCAAAGCTGTCTTTCTCGCATGACACCAGTCGCGCCATCATACGGGTGAAAGACCTGAATGAGACCAAAGACACCAGCGATCAGCTTTTCCAAGCAGAGCTCGTTCGAAATGCCAGCTACCGTTCCGTGATGCAGCTGATTCGATCGGACGAAGTGCTGATGTGGTCCCGCGATATGAGCGACGGGAACTTTTCCGCTCTCCTGGCTTCTGAGTACTCGGTGATTTCAAAAGATACGTGGAATTACTCGTTTGGCAAACTTTTGGAGGACATGTTCTATGGAAAGGCTATGGACATTGACTGTGTCCGTTTTCCCCATTTAGCCGGTTTGAGCGGATCGCGAGATAGCTCGTTGGTGCACTATTTCTCTCGCCGCGGACGAGTCGTAAGTCTACATGTCGAGCCTCTCGAACCCATCCTCCACGTCGCGTTGCAGCCGGCGCTCTGGCAGGACCGCATTGACCACCAGGTTCAACTTGATGCCATACATGATCTCTGTGACCTCGTTTGTGAAGTTTACAGCGTCACAACATCGAAAGTAGCGGAGTCGATGGCAGATCTGGTCACTCCGCTTCACGCGAAGCAGAACTTGAGAATCTTGCGTAACGAAGTGCAGCAATGGTATTCGTGCTTTGCCGCCAAAATCGAATCAAGTCCGCCGCAAGATGTGTTTGCATACAACGCTCACTTTCGGGACATCTATGAGTACGCAGTTGGCTGGAGTTTGCGCATTACACGTGCCGTTCAAGCTACGGTAAAACCAACAATGGTGCATCACATCGATAGTCCGAAAAGCGCACTGCCAAAGGCATGGTTCGATCAGCTTTCGCAGCAAGTAGAGTTCAGCGATCGCTGCAGCGCCCCATCGACTCCAAGTGTTTTGGGGACAACATCAGGGAGTATAAAATTTCAGGAGCCTGGAAACTTGGCACACCTTGCGAGTTTTGCGCGTAGCTTGGCCGCTGCCAACAATGCTTCGCCAGCTGGAGGAATGCCGCAGGTCGTCAATGAGGTTACAAACACGTTGCGCAAGAACGGAACTACAACCTCTTACCAATCGGAGCCGTGGGATACAGACGAAGGCTATGATCGTTATGACGAATCTAGTCATTCGTTTCCGGTAGATTTCATGGCAGAAACGGAGCCATACTCATCCGGTGCCCCGGTCTTCGGAAAAGCAGTGTCCACCATGGGTACCCCTGGGCACGTTTCCTCCACCATGGGGACGCTCGCATCGAGGAAAGCGCTCGATGATTTCCGTCTGACGCAGCAAGCAAAAAAGCCTGACGGTTTGGGATATTTAGCGTTGCCGAAACGCCTGCTCGAGTGGCACCCTAGCCTTCCAATGGGGGTAAGCAAGGCCCCTGTCTTAGTCAACGCGAAGCAGCCGACATCGGTGGTGGCGTACTCGCTCTTCTCGAAAGAATACAGTCAGTGCATAAACGAAAACATGCGGAAAGAAGCCGCTCGACGGACGATGGAGACGAACGCCTATGAGAACGGCGTATCGCCAATGGTGGACTGCAGCCAGTCCGAGGAGATCAGGAGAATGTTGCGCACTTTGCGCTCAATTACCCGAAACAATGTCGACCACACTTTTGTTGACGAGAACCAGTTCCAGTCAGGTGTACGCTTCTGCTGCAAATCGTACTACGCCATGCAATTCCACGCACTCCGGAAGCTATACTACGGAGGCGACCGAAACTATGTGGAATCTCTGTGCAACTGCCAGCAATGGAATGCAGCAGGCGGCAAGTCTGGCGCCGGCTTTCTGAAGACGCGCGACGAGCGGTTTATCGCCAAGGCCATTCCAGAAATTGAGCTGCAGATGTTTTTGAGCATGGCAAACGAATACTTCTGCTACATGGCGAAGACTTTTGAGAACGATCTGTCATCGATGCTGTCCAAAGTACTGGGCATATACAAGGTGTCAATTCTGAACACAACCCAAAGTGGAGATAGTGATCAAAACGTACGCATGTGCATAATCGTGATGGAGAATCTGATGTACGGGCGCGAAGTTGACTTCTCATTTGATCTAAAAGGTAAGATGGAAGGACGCTACAAAGAGGGAAAAAGTGGAGACAGTCGATCCGTTCTATGGGATCGCAATTTTGTGGAGCTGGCTGGTGGCATACCGTTACCTCTACAGGAATCTGCGTTGTCGTTGCTTCTGTCTGCGATTATGAACGATACGACCTTTTTGGCATCAGTCCAAGCGACAGACTATTCGATGCTGGTGGGTTACGATGTGAAGAAGCAGGAGCTGGTAGCGTGCATTATCGACTACATCCACAAGTATGACTTTATGAAGATGATGGAGCATGCCGGCAAACGGCTGATTCAGGAAGAAGGCGAAATCACTGTGCTCAATCCGAAGCACTACCGCAAACGATTTTGTCTGGCTATGAATAAGTACTTCGTCACGATTCCGTCGCGGTACACAAAGGTGACCACACTCGTCCGGAGCACGGCATCGACCACGATATTTGGTGGAACTAGTGCGACGCTTCTAGATGAGAAGGACTATGCGCAGCCTCCCGGTAGTGCCAGTACGACTGTCTGAGTGTGAGCGCAATGAGAATGGTTGCTAGTACATACTGCGGTCAGCTGTAGACGAACAGTCTATGCGTGGTGCCGATGGTAATTTGCACACGATGGCGAGCCAAGCACAGCGTGGCGGGATCGATATTGAGCTAGAGGAGAGCAGCGCGAGATGCACGGATATTGATAGAATGGTACCAAATGGGTGGATTTGGTTACGCTCTCAATGGAATCATGGCAAGGGTAAAAAGCGTTGAGCTCAAAGGTCAAAACGAAACCTTTCTAGCACTTGCGTGAACAGGCCGTCACAGATAGCGACATAGACTACAGCACTCAGACGTTAGTAACGAGTCGACGGAAAGATGCAGCACTTTGTTAACAAATACTGCTTTGCCCGTCAAGCTGCAAGCAAGGTTCGAGGTCCATCGACCAACGCGGCATATAATGCAACAAAACCTGCTTGATGTGCCGCATGCTCAGTTCATTCGGCAGGAGCTCACCGAGCCAAAATACGCGTATGCCTACGCGGCGCATTGTCTACGCTTCGAATGTGTGAGGATCGTAAGTGATCGTACGCACAGCTTCCGCGCGCTGACGATACCATGATCGACGGTGGTCGACGGTGGTACACAAAATGGCGACTGGTTCTCAACTCGTGTCTTCGGATGTAACCTGCAAAGACCAACGGATAGCAGGCTCACACATGCCGCGCGTGTTTCGAGCTTTGTCGGCTCAATGGTGTTTGCGATGGTCGTCATGGGTAGAAATCACGTGCGGTGACGTCCCTTAGCGCTCAGTTGCTTCGGCACCGCAACATGAGTTGCATTGGTAGCCGTTCTTTCGGACCGCTTCCTGCAAAGTGGTAGGGACATCGATGGATCACTTGCAAGGTGGCAGCGATATGTCGCTAGATAAACGCTGCAGCAAATGACTCACAACCATCTGATACACTGGGCCCAGACAAGAACCGTTCGAATGGTTTGAAGCTAGTCGCAATGGTGCTTTGACTTCGTTGCTTCCATCTCGCATAATTCTACGCCCGGATGCTAGCTCACGATCGCTGTTCCATTGAGCTGATCACCCGAACGTTACCACGCCTTGTAATGAGACGTTTTTCAGCCATGACAAGACAAGCGGACAGGCACGCAGATGTTTCCATCGACAAACGCAAGATTTTGTATCACTATGTGTATCACTGACCACCTGCGTGCTCAAAGTGTCGAACCTACTCGTTTTGCTGTCGCTGGTAGATGTACCTTCCAATCGACCAGCAAGCCGCTTGAGCTTCTGCACGCGGCCACCTTATCTCGGTGGTCATTGGTGCTTCACTGAAGGAACTGCTTGATCTCAGGCTTTACGCTACCATTGAGGCAATTGGGAAGTGTACGAACAGTACGAGTCGGCGTCATGCAAAGAGGCGCGAACGCAGCGTTGCACGTTGTGGCTGATTACTCTATCGAGCTAAACTGCGGGATCTGCGATAGTGCATCGCGGATCATGACACTGCGATTGCTTCTCATGACATGCTCCTTCGTTGTGTGGGCCGGCTGAAATAGCTTCATCAGCTTGCAATTGCTGTGGATGGGCACAATAATGTCTTGAGCACAGTGGGCGTGTCATCGGATCTGCTCCACGCAGCCAGCTACAACACGTTCCTGCTCACGTCTGTGCGTCTCTGCAGATTGTGCCTGTTTTGCATGATGAGACAAAGGAGCAAGCCCTAGAGCTCGCGCTTTGACACACCGGTGATCCAGTCGAGAGATCGTGATCCAGTTTTGGATATTCGCGTACCCAAATCGAATGGTTGGAAGGTGGCGGCTGGGGATAGCTCGTGCGTTGCGAGGTGCAACACTCACCGTGTTGCCGTGGGTTGTCGGGTGCTGCACCAACTCGTTGGCGGCAATGATGTGATGAAGAGAAGGATGATGGAAAGGAGAGACGACGGCTGATCGGGCCTGTGCAACGGCAACGAGGGCAAATTGTGGTCGACGAATGGACTCAATTGACGAGGTAGGAGACCGATAGGAAGCTTCCTGTGCCGCCGATCCACGAGGGGCGTCATGAACCAGTGTACTGCAAAGACGTAGACTGTTCGGTTAGCCAAAGCCAACTCACCTGCTACTGCCTCTCCTCGACGAGCGTTGCTAGCGGCTGCACTCGAAGCGGAGGTACGTCTGGTGCGAGAGCTCTGCGCACAGCGTCGATTTGGACGACGACCGACGTTCACCTGCTGGCAGCTGCTCTGCGAACTGTGTCTCATCTACAGACAGCAGCTGTCTCCCTGTTCTGACAACCACTGGTGGGATTGCTGCTCGTTAAGCTGCTGGTCGTCGTAGTAGCGGAGGTGCTAATCGTACGAGTAGTTCCCTCTGAGCTTACAACAATCCTGCGGTTTTCCTTTTTTCAACGCAGTGTCTGAGCAAATCAAGGAACCGCATCTTTTCCGCTCAGATCTTCCACACCGGATCTCCGAGGCTGATCATTGCTAGAAAGTCACACCTGGCAGATAAGAGGCGTTGCGACCCGCCCCGCTCACTTTGCAATTTGCCCAGCCACTAAATACCACTGCTATGCGTCTGCTTGGCCACTCCTTCGCGGCCTTCATTCTCTCTCTGTGGACCGCTGCAGCTGGATCAACGACCACGGAACACAATCAAACCAGCGATGCGGCTCTCCACTCGCCCATTGTACCCACTCGTGTGAAGCCGACTGCCGTACCGGGGCATTTGCACGCTCCTGCGGCGGAGATGGACGACGCCCAGCCGATAACAGAAATGAGAGGAAGCCATATTCTTGGAGAAGCCATCGAAGCAATTGCTGCAGAGCTCTCAGCTTCTCCTGCGACGTCGAAAGGTGCTCTGGAGAACCTGGAGGCCCATTTCAATCTAATTTATTCGAAGTGGCTCGAGTACACGAAGGGGCCATACATCACCAGTACCAATCGAGTGTATGGCAAAAATGCTGCCGCTGAACATGCGAAATTCTTCGAGTGGCTTCGAGCCGACCCTGATATGAGAGGTCGCGCTGATGCGATGCTCCGGAATTTGTTTGCTAAATCCGGGGTTAATTTCGCATTGTCAATTTTGGAGAAGTGGGCGTCGTCGAAGCTGAACCCTCGAGACGCGTATCAAATGATGCCCATTTCATCAGCGAAACGTTTGGAGGTTGGTGCCTCGTGGACTGACAACGAATGGTCCGACTATTGTGAAAAGCTCGCGGACTGGCTGTACTATATCGAGATATACCGACAAGTTCCGGGGCACGAGGACTTCACTGACGCTGATGCTCTTCGCCTACTGACGAACAACGACAAATGGGTGGCGCGGGAATTGGTTGCTCGCTTAAAGAACGACATTGAGATGGAGCTATACGGAAACCGACTGTTTCCAGCTCTGGACGGCTTGTAGGCTAATACAACCGCGGTTTGCTTTCTTATTAACATGTTGCCCACCTGTTTCTGAAAGGACAGATATCCAGCAACGTCCTTGATCAGCTGTAGAAGTAGCACAAATGACTCGAAAACGAGCAGAGTCGTATTTCGCTGTAGCTCGCGAGCATAGCACGCAGCAGTCCATGATCATTGTATCCATCTGCAAGTGTAGCCCTCACTTCCCAATTTGGACTCATCGAGCAACAACGGACAGAGGCAAAGACCTCCTAAGAGCCAGTCATCTGGCCCCCTCACCTTGGACGGGAAGTCCCCCTTAGTGGGGCCAAGGTGAAAGGGGGGGGGGGCTTTTCTCCGCTGCGCGTGCTACGGAAGGCAATGCAGCGTGCGACCCGAGAGGGAAGCAATCCTACGGCATCCTGCGGCACGGGGAAGGCCGACAGAGATCGGCATCCCCGTGCCTTCGTTAATTCCTGCTCTTCACGAAGTGCCTCCCCTCGCGCCGACTCGTTCGCTGCGCGCGATACCCACTCCCACGAAGTGAACTCTCCTAAGAACGTGATGACCTGTTGAGATCCAGCACCGGTCGTTTATGTAGAGTAAGCACCAGGCCACGATACTCTTCGTCTCGTGGTGCGCCTGGGCACGTCTGCACTAGATTGTGCAATGGGTTCGGCCCGAAGAGCAGAGCAAGTCGATCCCCACGGAAGCGGCCAGGGATCACGTCAAGATGGCACGCTAGGACTTCCTAAGTGGAACAGGCCTCCTAGCCATGCATCCTCTGTCCTTTGAAGCAGATGAAGCGCGAAGCGACGCGCAGCCCAACCATCCGGCCAACAGTGCGCACAAAGTTCTAACCCCGGACTTGGTCAACAGCCGTTATCACGTGGCCTTTCGAGAGTGTCCCCCATGACGTCTCGAGCATCGAGCCAGCAGAATGAGAAACGTGGTAGGAGAAAGGTCGTGTCATGGTAGATGACCGAGGTGGTTTCCGCACAACAGACATCTGACGAGTGGTAAGTAGCTCTAACAGACGATCTGAACTCGACATTTAGCAGCAGTACAGTCGTAGAGAACCGAATATCCGAATTTGCAGCGCTCATCTCCCACGATCGCAAGTCAAGCGATACAGCAAGTCAGACATTTTCGAGAGCAAGCGATCGGAAAAAAAGAGAACGTGCAGCGAAATGGGTACAGAAGTGTGTCCACTTTTTGGGTCGTGCGCCACCAATTGACCGTTGACACTTTGATGGCCATGACGCACGTGCCCCTTCGTCTGGGCTCTACACGGACGACACTGAGGCCTTCCAGCGCTGCTGCTGCTCCGCTGCTCGTCTCAGAGGGTCCGTCATTGACGAACGCGTCGCTGGCGCGAGTGTGTCACGTGTGCACGTTGCGCGAGGCGCGATACACGTGTCCGCGTTGCAACATGTCGTACTGCTGTGTGGACTGCTACCGCGCGCATGGCCAGAGCTGCACAGAGCCGTTCTTCGAGAGCCACGTACGCAGTGAGATGCAGTTGAGGGAGAGTGGACGAGACAATAGCGACCAGGAGAAGACAAAGCAGCAGCAACAGAAGAGCGTCCAGGAGCTGCTGGAGCGTGTTCGCGAGTTCCAAGAAGAGCAGCAGCAGCAGTTGACGTGTACAGAAGACAGCGGAGAAGCGCTGGTAGACAGACTGCAAGAGCTGATGCTGATGGAGAAGGCGGGGGAGTTGACACTGGAGAGCTTGACGCCCGAGGAGAAGAAGATGTTTTTGGGCCAAGTGGCAAACGGACGACTGGGAAAGCTCGTGGAGCTCTGGTCGCCGTGGTGGCTGCTGTCGGAGCACCAATACCGCAGGGAGACGCTGACTCGACGACAGGAGTTGATATTGGAGGAGATAGGAAGTCGGGACAATGAAGAAGAGGAAGCCGTGACGGTGAGACTCGAGGTGTTGTATCCTGTGGGCGTGTTTACAACCACAGAGGCGCGGAAGATGCCTCAGCGTATCGACGCGCTACTGCCTGATGGAAGAAAGCCGTCGCCGTGTCTACGCTGGCACTTGATCGAACTGGTCTTTGGCTACACACTGGTGCTGCGTGCTTTCAACGGCGACTACGAGCAAGATGCAGCAGAAGCAGCGCTGATGCTACTGGACTTGTGCCAGGTCTTGAGTGCGGATGCTCGTTACGAGTCGCTTGAGCACGTCTGCCTCGTGTGTCTGGAAAAGACGTCTGATGGCGGCCGTGCTGCGAATGCGTTGGCTATCCACGATACGCAGCGAATTGTACGCTCCAACGTGTTTCTGCTCGATGCCCTCAGCGACATGCGCGTGCTGTTGGAAAAGTACAAACAAGAGCTCGAGCAGAGCGATGGGTTCGACAAACGCGCTAGAAAGGAGCAGAAGACAGCGATAAGAAAACTCGCAGTCGTGCAGAAGAAACTGCAGTTCTACCAGACCTGGGCGTACCTGACATCGACCGATGAGTTCCAAGAGCTCGCGACAGAGATCAAAGCTTACGTGAGAGACAAAGATCTGTTCAATTAGATTACCACACACGGCGTCGTTGGCTTCCTTATCTTCATGTGACTGGTCTTGCATTGTCCCGCCCATACACGTTGCCCATGCGTTGTTATAGCACAGCACAAGATGCACGAGCTTGATCCTTCATTTGACTTCACGACACGGTTTCGCCTTGATCAGCATACATTCCCTTGGTCACTGCATCGTACTACTTCCTGCCGTTCTGCCACTGCAAAGACAGTATTCCACATCTTAGCTGTATGTGTTGTCCGAGCTGAGTATTGCGCTGGATCTGGAGTTCAGCGACTTGCCTCGTTAGGCGGAAGTGGCGGTGCTAGGAGACAACGGCTGCAACGATCGGAGTGCCGTCGCCCATTTGTTGAATTCCCGTGTCGATGTCGCGGTTAGAATGAGCTTCTTGCCAGCTTGGCTGAACTCAGGTGTGGCGATGATGAATGTGAGGCTGCGCGGGTCCGTGATGTCGATTTTGGCGTCAGCGAGCGAAATTGTGCTGCTCTTCGCACCCACCTGGTGGATCATGCTCTCTTTCTTGTAGCCCGTGAGGTGATTGCCGCGCAGCACGAAATACCGCTTCTTGGAGCCGAGGAAGCGCCTGCTGCTAGCCACTTTGAGAATGCCCTGCGTGCACGTGAACGGCAGAATAGCGCGCACCCAGATGATGGGCCCAATGAAGTTGTCGATGAGCACGTAGTCCGTCTTGCTCGTGGAGATCGTGAGCTCTTGGTGCTTCGAGCGCGAGCTCACGGTGACAATATGAGAGCACATGATCTCGTCTTCTAATAAGTTAGTGTCTTTATTGACAAAGAGAAGTCGTTCATGGTCCGTGAGCAGCAGGTGGAAGCGTTTTTTGCGCTTGAGCGACACGGGTCCAGCCAGCAAAATGCTCTCTCGTGTCTTCAGCAGACTATCCCAGAGCCGCATGAATGGCGACCGCACAATCGCCACAATCGCGTTGTTGTTCTTTTGCTTCACCGCAGTGCACACGTCTGGTCGCATGGTGAGCACCATATCCTTGAGCATCTCCACCTCCTTTGCGTTCAGCATGCCGTCGGTGCCCAATCCTTCACACACCTCGAGCATTTCTTCCACCAACATATTCTCACCGTCCATTCCACTCAACGCCGAGCAGCCTGATCCACGCCGTGCGCCGAAACTGTCCATGCTACTAGGACGCGGCGACGGCGCGACCGTAGATGCAAACGAAAAGCGGTTGCTCATGACGCCCGTCGATCGTCCCGGCGTGGGCGGCATGACTTTCGAGCGTGCAAACACCACGACCATGGGACGCGTTCCGCGACTCAGCAAACTGATTGCGCGGTTGTACTCGAGTCCATTGATCACTTCTCCATCCACGGCATGGATAATGTCAAAGATGCGCACCCCATGTGCTTCCGCATAGCCGACAATGTTCGGATGGGCCATGGGCAAGTCCTTGACAATGACGTTCACGTCGTCGGTCGTGATCGTCATGTTGAGACTCGGGCCACGAAACTCCACGGCAAAAAGGCCGTCGCGTCGAAACGGGCGGAAAAACTGGATCCGGAGCGGCCGCGTCTGCGTCTGCAGCATCTGCACGACGTTGTCGTAGCTCCGCCCGACCGTGCGCGCGCCATTGACCTTGTAAATGACGTCGTTCGACTGGATGAGACCCGAGGCTTCGGCTTCGCCGAGACTACCGTCGGGCTTGCGCTTCAAGTGGTTGACAATGACGCTCTCGTTGTGCTCGCGGATCGTCATGCCGAGCGACCGGTCTTGGAACACGACTTCAAACACTTCCGTCGTCTTCATGGGCGCAAGGGCCTCAGTCTTGGGCGACAGGCACAGGCACAGCGAGTCTTTGATGCCGCCCAGCACGTCCTTGGTGATGTGCACGAGGCTCGAGTTGGCCGTGTCAATGAGGTCGACCCACGCTTCGTCCGACACGCCAAACTGCGCGCGCAGCTGCGACTCCACGAGGCTCTCAAACACCTGGTCCGGCACCTGCGGGTCCCACGAGATGGAGCGCACGGAGCCGTCGTCCAAGTCGATCACGCGGATGCTGCAGGCGCTCAGCTCGCTCATGAGCTCCATGGGGAGACAGACAGGCAAGTGGCCGGTCGGGCAAGCGGTCGATCCAGTAGCTGGGCGGGCGTGGCGGGGGCCGAGCAAAAGAGAGTGTGCGTGCGAGGAGCGCTCTTTGTCTCTGTGTCTGTGTGTTTGTGTGTGTAGGTTGCGTGAATGTACGGGTCGGTGGATGGGTGGGTGGGTATTACTGTGTGGGAGTATCTCGTTGTGGGGGTGTCTCCTGTGTGTGTGTGTGTGTGTGTGTGCAAAGTCCGGTGGTGTGCTCAAGCGGGGAAACAGCCGGTGGGCGGGCGGTCGTTGGTGATTTGGCAAAAAGCCGAGCGCCCGCCCGTCGTCACTGCGCCGGAATATCCGCTCGCGCACCAAGTGGAATAAAATGGATTGTCGCCTCTGTCTTGGAATCGTCGCGGCCTGAACCGGATCGCGCGAGCGCTGGGCGACCTCTCAATAGGACTCGCCCCCTCTCGTCAAGCAAGATCCGACCCGACCGCCTGCAAGCCATCACCGGTCGCAATCGCTCGACGCGACTACAAAAGTGTTGCTACGCGTAAGATGTCAGTGGGTCGCGCTCTCGCCTGCGCGACGCCGCGGCCACGAGCGCCTGGCCTTTCTGCACCACGTGGTGCTCGATTGGCCCAACAAGTCGCGCGTTCGCTCGCGCGCTCGCTGAAAATCCAACCAAACGCTGTCGTCGCGTTGCAGACGTCTGTGTCGTCGGGCCGCTCTGCGAGCTCGTGACGTTCGTGTGTCTCCACGTTGACGAGAGCAACGAGGAGAGAGAGCGCAATCGCGCGCGGGCCTTTTGTATACGAGTTGACGGACGAGTTGACGGACGAGTTGACGGACGAGTTACACGACTGACTGTCGGAGCCCATTGCGGCAAAGGAGGGGCCTACATGTGCTGCAGTGTTGCAACCGGATACTTGTCCTACTGCTACAAATGCACTGCGTTAGTCGTTCAGCGTATCCTCTGACTAAGACACGACGTCACGTGGTCCGCCGACACGGTACCACATCGACGTGCGGTACGCGACTTCTGACTTGTCGTCACGGGGCATGCGCACTGCGGGATCGGCTGTGCACGTCTCTCGTCCTGAACGACATTGTGACGGCAGAGATTCGCTTTGCGAGCCACGTCGGTCGGTCGGGAGGTGAGCAGATGTCGTTTTGGTCGTCGGTCGAACGCAAGCGGTTTGCTACGGCGCGTTGCGTTGCCACACGATCAGCGGAATGAATCAGCGACGACAGGAGCGAATGGCACAGGACGCGCTCTTGTGTTCGGTTGGTACCACCCACCACCTGCGCCTGCAGGTCGACGATTGGCTCTTTTTTTCTACGTTCGGTCAACTACCCCTCTGGCCGTCAGTCGTGCGTTACTTCTCACTTCAGCCAAAGGAGCCATTTCCACCTCGAAACACGGAGTTTCAACGCGTTGTACGTCGACGTGGACGGTTTTGTCGCGTTTCAGCGTTTTGACACCTGCGTAGCGCTAGCTTTTCTGAGCCAAAACCCAACAAACACCTACGCTCGGGTTTCGGCATCCGATGTTGAAACGATTTATCCACGTCACTCCCCCACCGAGGCTTGACCGCGAGCGCGACAGATTGTAACGCCATCCGTCCCATCCGTCCACCCACTTTGACAATAGCCATGAAGCGCGAGCGCGCGCACGGACACGGACGCGGCCAAAGAGCAGCTGCACGCGACGCCTGGCGCCGCGCCGTCGCCTCCCAATGGCGCACCCAACTCGCCGATACCCCGCGCACCTGATCAGGTGCTCAAGCGCCGCAAGGTCGTGACGGCCACGCCCAAGTCCCGCTACAAAGACGAAGCGGCCCGACAGCTGACGGCCTTGAATCGCGCCTTTGTCGCCAACCTCAAGGACAGTTGGTCGAAGAACATGGAAGAAAGCTGGGTCGAGAGTATGAAGGAGTATCTGCGCTATGCGCAGGTGCTGGACGATCTATTTGGCGGCCACTCAGGCCACGTCTTGACGTTTGGCAGTGGCGACTGTGGTCAATTGGGTCACGGTGTCGCCGACGAAGACCTCATGGCTCCTTTTCCACGCGTCGTGCGCTCGTTGAGCAAGCTCGAGATCGTCCGTGTGGCCTGCGGTGGCCTGCACTCGGCGGCCATTACAGCGGCTGGCGAAGTCTATACGTGGGGATGCAACGACGATGGAGCAATAGGTCGAGATGGAGACGAGAACGTTCCTGCCAAGGTGGATGGATTCGGACCGCAAGAGGCAGTCGCCTTGCAAATTGTTGGCGGAGATTGCCACACGTCTGTTGTGACGCTCGCCGGTGAGGTGTACACGTGGGGCTGCTACCGCGACAAGGAAGGCAAGCAGTGGTGCGACGCACCGTCGGCTGAGGCGGCGTTTAAGCAGAAACAGCCCCGACCGTATTTGATCAAATCGTTGGACAACGTCGTGGACGTGCGGTGTGGTAGTTCGTTTAACCTCGTGCGGACGAATAACGGGCTTGTGTTCTCATGGGGGCTGGGGGAAATTGGCGAGCTTGGTCGTGAAGTCGACGCAGAGATGAAGGACTCAAAGGGAGAGTACAGAGTCGATATGGTGTACTCGACACACCTGCAGCCAGCGCGTGTGATGCTCGAAAAGAACCCGCTTCCTCCCGTCAAGGACATTGGCTGCGGTTCGTACCATAGTATTTTTGCTTTGGCCTCACCAGGACATCTCTACACGTGTGGACTCAACAACTACGGTCAGCTAGGAATCGGCCACACTGAAAACTGCACCGAGCTGCAACTAGTTGAAGATCTCAGCTCCGAGAACGTCACGTTTGTGGATGGAGGGGCCCATCACTCGGTCGTCCTCACTCTTGACGGCGACGTATACACATTTGGTCGTGCAGACTCAGGCCAGCTCGGTGTGCTTGAGACGTGTGTTACTGGCGCGTACAAAGACCGGCCGCAAAAAGTGACGATTCCTACCCCCAAAAGCGGTGGCTCAAGTGCTGTTCGTATGATCGCTACAGGATCCAATCATGCGCTTGCACTGACGGAAAGCGACGCGATCTTCTCTTGGGGGTACGGTGATATGCTGGCGCTAGGCAATGGAAAAGAGCGGGATGAGAACAAGCCGCGTCAGCTGGACTGGTCGACGGCAACATCTGACAAGGGCAAGAAGTTTGGCGAGGCAAAGATTTTTCAGATCGAAGCTGGCGGCCAGCACAGCGCCGTATTGGCTAGGGCGACGAAGGACAAGTAAGTAGTAGGTGGTCGTTTGTAGTGAGTTTGCCCTGCAGGTAGAGCGCAACGGAGACTGCATAGCTGACGTCCGTAACTCGATCAAGGAACTGGATGAAATTGCATTGAACGCTATGAATTGTGGCAACTTGGCGGCTCTCTTCGGTGTAGGTCAACGAAGAGGACCGACAAGCACATGCAGACTATGTGAAAGCAGAAGTTCGTCGAAAAGGCAAGCATCAAGTGTATTGTGGAGTTAGCTGTTGAGAACGGAGGTGCTGCTTGGTGGGCTCAAGTGCTGTCCACTAGTTGATGTGATTGAAAGGAAAGTCAAGTCCTCAACATCGGCTACCGCACTGCTTGCGCTTCTCATGGCAGCACAAGTCCCAGCGATAAAATGCCCGCAACCAAAAGCACAAGCAGCTGCTGCGGCATTCCGAACGCAACTGCAGTCGCCGGGTTCATGTCGCGGCGTTTCTTTGAACCCGTGTCCGAGCCATCAGACGACGACGACTCGAGCGATTTACGCCGCTTGATCGGAGATGGAGCCGGCGTAGCCGTGTCACACGACGACACGAACTTGTCGAGGCTCGATTGCAGCGTCATGTTCTTCTGGTCAAAGACAGCCTCGCAGGTTGGGATATCCAGGTCGTCCATGGCACCGATCATGTCCTTGCAGGCTTCCGACTTGCACAACGCTGACTGTTGAGACTTTAGGAGACTCAAACGTGGAGGGATCTGGAAGTTCAGCTTGCTGTCTTGCATGCACTTGTTGACTTGACCAGACACCTCGTTGAAGACGCTGAGCTCTCTCGTGGTGCAAGGTTTTGCATCCGCGAGACCAATGCCGCTTCCAACAAGTGTCAAAAGCATCAGCGCCGATAGGTGAACCATCTTGTGTCGTTAAGCGAGTGCTGGGAGTCTGGAGCTTGTTCGTTCGTATCGCTTGCGTGGACGATCGGAAAGTGAGGTGTCTGATGTTCTACTTGTGCTCATGCAGGTCTTCACCCATCTATCGCATGCCGTCAGCGCTCGGAATCGAGCGGAAATTGTCGGAACTTTTCAGCGTATGCGGCAAGAGATCCCAGCTTATCCCACGACCATGAGGTTCGCTTGCACGACACTTTCGACGCGTGGATGAGGATACGTCGATGTCCGTTTCCGTAGACTTTCTTCTCGATAGAAGCGCTTTCGGCAGCTATGCGAGGGTTTACGGGAAGAGCGATCACTTGCACCTCTTGGCACTGCAACTTGACCTCCCATCGCAGTGATGGCAGCGCACTTCACCGACACATTCTCTTCTATTTGGCGCCGACGCAACATGCTGCTTGATTTTTCATCCGGCTCGGGGGGCACGTTCTCAACGGCACTTGGGCAATGCAGCGCAGTTTGCAATAACTTGCTCGATCCTCAGACCTTTGGTCAAGCTTCATTTGGACGATGCCTTCATGACGGTGTATAGCCTCTGACGACCCTTGTTATCTCCAGTGTACAATGTCGCTGCTCTTGCCATGCAGGAAGAAGGACTCAGATCACTGCAGAGTCAAACGGTCGAGACTCTGCTTGATCAAACAAGCTCGCATCTTCGCATCAAGCGCGGGGTCCACCTGCCCGGTAAGAACGCAGACATCGCGCCATCGTCGCAAGGTGTATTGAGGATCGAAGTTAGGCCAGTGGCGTAGCTATTCTAGCGCTACCCGCCTGGCTACTTCGATGTTGCCGCCTTTCCCTCCCTCTCCACGTCGACAGCTCGCTGCATTTTAGTTACACTTGGCTTTGCTTCGCGTCAAACCAACGAAACAGGCGGTGTGTCATTTCCACACCGACAAAAAGCGACCCGTTGGCCGGGAACGAACGCAATACGGCGGCCGACCAGCCGCGGTAGAATCCGTGGATGCCAAATTCCGAGTAAATTGCACGGAAGGCGCTTCGCAGCGAAAGCGGATGTGTCGCGCTGGCGGTCTGCATTCGTGACTTTAGCATGTCCACGGGAAACACGACGCTCCAGCTGGAAGCGCCAGCGAGGCCACCACTAGCAAGAATAGCGACGGCGTTCAGGTCGTTCTTCGACTCTTTACTCAGCAGCTGAACTGCTCCAGACGTAAAAGCTTGGTACGATCCAAAGAAAATAAAGCTGAACGGCACGTCACGCAGCAATAGGGACGAGTAGCCTCGAAAGAGTCCGCGAATGCCTTCTGTCTTGCCCACTTTCACGAGACAGTCCCAAGGTCCATGGTAATCTGAAAACAAACAAACGTACGAACAAATGGTACCCACACCCACATTAACATGCAAAAATATGCTGGAGCAACTCACCCACTCCGTTTCTATTCAATGACTCGATTGCAACGAACACGTACGTCCGACACCCACGTGTCCACGTTGGAACTGCAGCTTGCACTTGATGTTCTCGGGCACTGTAATCGCCTGTCGCCCCCCACACGACAGCAGCCCATTCATTGGTCAGCCGATACGACACAGCACGCAGTCCCATAACGACTACAAAATAAATGCAACTACCGTAGCAGAGAAGCAGCCAGCAAACGCCCCCATGTAGGCCTCGTCCAGTGTCGTCAGCTCGTACTCGTCCTCGTCGCCCGCACGCTCACGTCCTCCGCGCGGTGTCGCATGCAACGCCACAACTGCTCGTCTCGCGACGCCATTGGCACTAAAGAGCACTGCGTTCTCAACGATTGCACTCGATAGCGCCGGTACTGCGCCTTTCCAGAGCGCGGCGACGCCCTCCTCCGTGGCGATGCGGCGGAAAGCGTCGGCTACGCCCTTGTACGCGTTCGTAGTGCCTTGCGTCTGCAGCCGCACCTTCACGACCTCGAACGGAAGACCTGCGTACACACAGCAGAACGCGCCCGCGATGCCCGAGAAGGTCTCGCGCGGGTCCAGCATCGCGTCCCTTGCGCGACGACGACGACGACCTTTGGCCGACGAGGTCGACGTCAGTGCGTCGCTTTTGAGCTTCCCTCGTTTGAATGACGTCGTCGTCGCGCGTGACGACGGCGACGTCACGTTTTGACGTCCATGCGGAGCCTACATTTCGACCAATCAGATCGTTATCTGTACAGCGAAACGCGAGGGACTCGATGCAGCGGGTGTGCCAGCACGTGACCGCGTCGCTCCCGCATGGCGCTCGCTGTCTACGCACTGCGCGTGGCGGTCCCCAGCGTCACAGAGACCACATGAAGAGGATAGAGAAGATGCAAGCGCAGGTACAGGCTCGAGATCGAGCTCGCCTGGACCAGCGTCAACGCGTGCTGGAAGCGCGGGCCCAGCCGCCGGTCATTCCGGCTTTCATTCGCGTACGGGACTTGGCAAAGGCGTTGCGCCAGCCGCTGGACAATGTACTGAAGCATACAGTGACCAAGTCGAACCGTCGATTCCATCTCAAGACGAAGAACCACCCGCCAGCTGAGTTTAAAGGCGTGAAGCAGATCGTGCTGCCCTTCCGAGTGGCTCAGGAGGTCGCGGAGCAGTTTAGCGTGCAAGTAGCGTACGATGACGTGGAGCCGGAGCTGCGGGACGTGCTGTCGTCTTGTCACGAGGACATGCGTTTGGGTCGTCGACAGCCAGTCATTGCCGTCATGGGCCACGTGGACCACGGCAAGACGACGTTGATGGACACTCTTCGGAGCCATATGAAGACAAGTAGGAAGCAGATTGCACCATTCGAGAAGCAGGGAATTACGCAGAAGATCAATGTATGTGAAGCGACAGTGTCGGACGATATGAAGGCGACGTTCTTGGATACACCTGGCCATTTCCACTTTTTCCGGATGCGCTCGAGCGCAGCGCAAGTGGCAGATGCTGCGCTGCTGATCGTTGCGGCAGATGAAGGCGTGCTGCTGCAGACGGAGGAATCGATCGGTGCGATCGAGGAAAGTCGACTGCCGGTGGTGGTTTGCATCAACAAAGTCGACTTGTTGGGCGAAGACGGTGACAAGCGAGTTGCTGATATTGTGGAGGAACTGCGCTCGTTTGTCGCCCTGAAGGAATCTCCCGTGCTGATGATATCAGGTAAGACAGGGGTTGGACTAGACGACTTGCGGCACACAGTTCAGGGACTAGTGAGTGAACTGGCAGATAACCGCAAGCTGGATGCACTAGTCGGGTCTCAAGCGCACGCCGAGGGACTTGTGCTGGAAAGTGTGGCGCTGAAAGGCCGTGGAACAGTACTACGTGTGCTGATTAAGAATGGGGAGTTAGTCGCCAAGCAGCATTTCGTAGCTGGCATGATTCATGGCGTGGTCCGTAGCATGCACGACGCCGAAGGCCGCGACGTCAAGCGCGTGTTGCCCGGAACAGTTGTGGATATCACGTATTCGAACAAGTCGAAGAACGTCGATGCACCAAATGAACACGGCTTCTTTGTGCTTCCTGAAGCGCGTGCAAAGCAGGTGCTCGAACAAAGGTATACGATGAAAGCAAAAGATGATGAGGTGCTTGCTGATTCTAACAACGGCTGTATTGTTATTGCTGTGCTAGGGAACTTGCCCTGGAGTTTCGTGACTGCCTGCTACCCTACGATGGTGGTGCACACGCAGAGGCTAATGCTGAGTATAGGTCTACGGATGCCGAACAGGAGAACCCAGACGTGCTGCGTGCTGAAGGAAGTAGCGAGCAAGCCGAAGACGACATTATTGACGAAAACGAGTTGATCGCAACGAAGTCGATCATTGTGAAAGCTGATGGTGCGGGGTCGCTAACGAGCATCCAAGACACGGTGGATGCGATGCCCGGCATATCGGTAGGGTAACACAGCATCAGCAAGAAGTGCAGATGATGGTTCTTCACTGGCTAATTGCTTGTACGTTGTGTCGGTAGACTGTGCGACTGGGCATTGGCAATATCTCGGTGAAGGACATCGACACGGCTATCAATGGCGAGTGCCCCATATTTGGCTTTAACGTAAAGCTGCGCGACCGCGAGGCGAAGTTGGCACTGACGAGAGGTGTGCGTGTTATCTTGCGCTCTACCGTGCATGAGCTGATCGAAGAGATTGCTGCTTTTGAGCAGTCTGAAGCGGAGGAATCGGACACAGCAGGTGCATGAAAACACAGCACACCTTGTGTTCACGCTCAACTGTAGCACAGACCGACGGACGTGTACTGCACGGTCTCTTGATAGTGAATAATGTGTTTGCATCGAACCCGCGCCAGAGCGCTGCTTGATGAATGTCCCTCTTGACGCACACTGCGTTCTTTTTTGCTTTGTTCGAGCAGTAGAAAAACGCTGTGAAGTCCAATTGTCAAACAATGACACAACTGCCACACCGGTTATGGATACACTCTGGATCGGATGCAAAGGTACGCAATACTGTCATCCAGACGCTCGTCGTCTTCGGATCCATTGTCAATACTTGTGCAACTCGCACATGATCGCACTGCAAATCCTCTCGCACTTCCACTGCATTGTGCCTCTTGGAAAGAGAGCAAGTGAAAGCTGCCACACGAAAAGCATCACATTTTCGTTTGGTTCGACAACAAACTGTTTGGGTACATCCTGACTCAACCAAGTCTCGAAAGCCACAACGGTTCGCCCGTCGTACACCCCCTCGACGGCAATACTTGTACGACCATCGATGCCGCTATTCTGTATTTTACACCTTTGCACAGAAAAAACGATCCATACGTTGACATCATCACACTGTCCGCTTTTGGCCCGCGAGTCAGTTTTGGAACATACCATAGCGATGATGACACTCGACGAGGCCGACAGTCACGACATGACGGAGCGCTTGCTGGGCGCCACGGCCGAGACGAGCTCGTCCACGTCCACGGCCGCCCTCTCCAGTGACTTTGAGCTCGTCTCGGATCGTGAGACGCTCGTGTTCGAGGGCGACGCGGGGCGACAGCAGCGACGTGACAAGCGCCGCGGCTTGTTCCAAACGTACTTTGTGGAGAAGGTCCGGCCAGGATCAGGTACTGGTCACTTGTCGACTCGGCTTAACTGTGTGTAGAGGTGTCGACGTGTGGTGTTGGACGCTGTGTTGACGGCGCTCTTTTGACGTGCTGTTGGACCCAGTGAAAGGCTCCATGTTCACGATGACCGTCGCGATCGTAGGGGCCGGTGTCTTGGCACTCCCCTTTGCAGTGCAGCAGACAGGACTTGTGCTGGGCATTGCTCTGATTCTATTGGGCGCAAGCGCGACCAACTTTACGCTGCGGACGCTACTGGTGTGTTCGAACTTGGGGCAAGCACGGTCGTACATGGACTTGGCGTCGGCTACGGGAGGGCGCAGGCTGGCGGCATGTACACAGCTGCTTGTGTGCATGAACTTGTTTGGAACGTCGGTCGGCTACCTCGTGGGCAGTGCAGAGCTCATTCAGCTTGCACTGCGAGCTGTCTTGGGCCACACGAGCTCGAGTATCTTTCTGGATCGACAGGCATTGATCGTCATGCTCACGTGTTTTCTCGTCCTGCCGCTATCGCTTTTACGCAGTCTGGAGTCGTTGCGATTTTCGTCGTTGTTTTCGATCGTTTGTATCGTGTTCATGGCGCTAGTGATTGTGGTCAAGTACTTGCAGTTTGTGCACGAAGGAGTGGCTCCGACAATGGCATACCAGCTGACGCACTTGGCGCTTTTCGACTGGCGTCTTAGCCACTTGCTGCGTGCGATTCCGCTCATCGTGTTTTCGTTCACTTGCCATCCAAACGTACTGCCTATCTACTTGGTACTGAAGCGTCGGTCCAGCAAAAGGATGTACAAGGTCATGAACCGCAGTATTGGAATCGCGACGACGGTGTATGCACTGTGTGGCTTCTTTGTGGTGCTCACGTTTGGCACGGCCACGAGGTCCAATTTCCTACGAAACGACTACCGCGGCGACGGCGCTGTGATCACTGGGTGTATTGGCTTCAGTATCGCGCTCATTCTCACGGTGCCGTTGTTCATCCACACACTGCGCGACAACATCCGCGAGGCTTTATTGGCAAACCGCCGACTCGACTTACTGCGCCACGTCGGTCTCTCACTGTTTCTAGTACTTGCCACGCTTCTAGTGGCTCTGTTCTCTGGCGACATAGCGTCCGTTCTTGGCGTGCTTGGTGCTACAACGAACCCGATGATCTGCTTCGTGCTGCCAGCGTTTTTTGTCGTCCGACTAGGCGGTAAGCACCATCGATCCAGCCAGGTCATCGCCGTGATAATGGCAGTCGTCATGACTGTCGTAAGTGGGCTCAGTCTGCTCCAGCAAATGAACATCATCGCGTAAAGTGTAGGCGAAGTCACCACGTACCGGCGAATGCCTGGCCGAAGTATATTCTGGTTTCGGAGTGTACCAATAACGCTGTACTCGACTATCTTGCGAACGAGCGGGCCGACAGTGTTTGTCTTGCCAGGAAAGTCGAGCTGAAGTAGCTCTGAAGAATCCAAGTAAACGGCGGAAACGGCGCATGAACGCCATTTTGTTCTTCGAACGTGTGGCCACGATGTCGACTGCCAATGTCGAAAGGCAGCCAGCAAATCCGAAAACGACACATAACGAAGTGGTACACGTGACGACCTCCTCTCGAGCGCCAGGTTGACACTTGATTGCTCGTTGCAATTGTGTCATCGAAACAACGCCAATCACCTCAGCTCCGAACGAAACGAACTTGCTGCACTGTTTGTGTTGCGTCTTGAGTCATGAGGTCGTGCAAACGATGCTATTTTGTCGGAAGGAACATGCTCATACGTCCCAGTTGGTCGATTTGCAAGCACACAAGAGTTTCATTCGAGCTAAGCAAATACACACATGGAAGCGTCACATCCTCAGTGGGTATGAGCCAGCACCACTTTGCTAATCGTAAAATCCAAACTCGATCGTGTAGCACTTACCCGTACAAAGTCATGGCTCATATAATTGCTGATCCCTAGACACAATTTGAGGTAAAACTTTCGGTCCGTGTGACGTATTTTGTGGTATCTCGATGAAATATCAGGCCACAAGATGTCTCGAGGTCGAAGTTTGTTCGATCGAAATGCATAGTTACAGCCAAAAGTAATGATCGAAGAAACATCTGTGACAAGTTTTAATCGAGAATATATGTATCGACACTTTTGACCGGCTCAAGTGAACCAGAATCTTAAGTCTGGATAACTTAAGCGGTCAAAACGTTATTGGTGAGGCTTTGATTCAGTCCCTCTGTAGCAGTTCTTTAATATTTGGAAGGTAAGATTATGATCTTGGGTTTAATCTCGCATTTCAAAAGATTAACGAACTGCTATAGAAATACTATATCAAAGCCTGAGCAATAACCACAGACATTG
>CANTFL010001102.1:0-51170 GCA_947650285.1 Hyaloperonospora brassicae | reverse complement strand
GACGTCACCATACACTCAGTTATATTAGTATAATTAAGTTAAGTCAAACAGAGAGACAGTAGCAAAAAGACTTAATTTTATTAATACAACAGTTTTACTTTTTCCTCATCCTACGCTTCCTCGTTCGCCTCGTGTACGTCTGTCGGGGCACCCAAAACCCTTGCGTTAAGTTCACGCAAGGGTGTGCCCCGTTTCAGATGTAGCCGCTACTTCTTTTTAGTTGCTGCAAATACAACATCGTAGAGCAACAGGTTCAATCAATACTTGAAGAAGGCATGCTGAGTGACTGATACAGAAGTACCTAAACCGGAAAGAGAAGGCGCCATCGCAGGCGGTAGTGGATCAGGTGGCTGCTCACTTGATTACCAATTGTCTCGTACAAACGACATCGGAGAAAGTCAACCTCGGTGGCGTAGTGGAGGTATCGATGAATTGGCTACGTCTTATGTACGCGCGCCGACATCGATTGCCGCTTCTGATACGGGCACTCTTTTACTGTCTTGAATTCGAGGTTCACACAACATGGCAAGAGAGATGTTAGCGGCAGTCTGAAGTGCTACAAGGCGTCCGGGGTATACGCCAGTCCGGGTGCACTTCGCTACTCACTGACTAGACAAAGAAGGGACCTGGATCCGTAGTCGAAAACGGCTTATCTAACTCATGCACATAAGTCTGGGCCATGCTACCGTCAGAACCGAGGTCACTCCTGATGAAGACTTGTCCTTATCTCACGGTACCCGAGGGGTTACCCCTCATTTGTAATTGATATCGTGTAATCACCCACAGGAACATTGACTTTACACAAGGATGCTCGGCAAAAAAAGGCCCAAATTACTTATTTTGGGGAAAGGATTATATCCAAGCAATATATTTCATTCTTGGTGAAATCCAGGGGCAGGCTTCTACTCTACCTAGAATTTCCGAACGACTAGCGTCTAAGAAGCTTCCTTAGCTATCCCATGTACTTCAGCTTGCCACAAAATGTCGATTGGACCTCCAAGATCTTGTTTGGCAGGAATTCCGTTACGCCAATCTTATGCAATGTGTTTCGGCAATATTGAATGAAACGGCTATCATATTCGAGAATGCGTTCACCAAGCGTGAACGCGTTCACGACTTGCAAGTGGCATGACCCATACAAAAGGCGCGGCACAATTTTATCCGACAAACACTCCATGCTTTGCAGAACTCCATGCCGGTACGAAGAATGAAGAAGATTTGTACTGAAATGAAGGGCGCAAAAAGCAAATGATGTCAATATGTGTAGGCTTATAAGTTCATCCCTCGAAGGTCCACCTCGCAATCAAGACTCCTTGTGAGGCGGTATCTATGCTAGGTTAGAATGGCTTTTTGGTGGACCCATAGTCGTATGATACATGATGAAAGTAAAAAAGTTGAAGATGACTTACCTAAAGCTTTAATTATGCATACAACAAGCATGATAGCATAAACACGTGCGCCATGAACTCTGTACGTAAGAACTCAGGGTGTATCTTCTATCCAATACTGCGGGCAACGTATAATGGTGTGTCAAAGAGAGATTTGTATCGGATAACAGCTTGGCCACCAGTAGCTCTACCAACCAATTGAACACGCAGCCGTTCTACTGGCGAGTTTGACCCAATCTCGAACCCACTATCTTTTAAAGGATACGCAAGCGCTAGCCGATTCTCGTTTATCCAAGATCCGTAAGCTCCTATCAGACGAGGCGACTTTCAGACGCTCTTTTGTGATAGAGCATGTCTTTGATGGTGAAATCCGAACGGAAGCGCATTTACTTTGCTCCATCGCTAGGTATTCTCGATTTTCACTCATGACATTGATGCATTTCTTGACATCATGAATGATAATTGTACCCCCTTCACCCATGTGCAGGCTGGCAGTATTTCTTTCGGTAAGGGGGAGCGTCGTAGTCGTGTCATTGCTCGACCTCACAGTGTGAGCCCGGCTGAAGAGGCATCATGGCGAAGTACACAGCAACATCTCGTCGCAGGACACTTTATTTCATTACGGGATATGAGGCTGGCATGTCGATGAAAACGCTTGTTTGCTACTTTGATTAACTCGAATGAGAGTCTTACATGTACAAAAGAGACGACAAAGGGGCTCGAGTAAATCTGCGAGTAGGAGGAGAGATACGAGCTATTTGCCACTGCTACAATGTTGCGGTATGGATCTTTCGGGACCAGGAGAAGACTACAGGTGTGATCAGTAAATGCATGCGGCGAAGATGCTCGCAGTAGTACGGCTAAGAATCCACCATAATGCCGGATTGTGAGGTTCAGCCGTTTCCTGGTTCTCTACAGGAGCGCTTGGAATCACTAGCCACATACTGCTTTGATGGCCGACGCTTCGTCTCATCTTTTAGTTTTCGTCACGCATTGTGCGTCAATTGATCTCTCCAGAATGTGTAAAGCAGTGGAGTATCGGGTGAACATCCACCGACAGCTTTTGCACGCTTTTTTGTATCAATACGCGCCGAGCGATGCACAGTCATTGCTTTATGCAACTGCACGACCCATATCAGTCTGCATCGATATCTATCGAGATTGACTTTAGGATCAGCGCGGAGAAAAATGCCTTGAGATACGCTTGAAAACGATGTGCTAATTGCTGCTATCGCTACAATAAAAAAACTAGCGGTCACACTGATCGTAAACGAGCACCCGATCAAAACCCAGAGATGGAACATAGATGTGTGTATCTTTCGTTTGCTGCTAGCTCGCCTTGCCTATATTGGTCTTTGTACCTGGCGTAGAATCGTCCCACTACAGAGTACATAACTATGGTCTCTGCTTCCGCACTGCCGTACTGTGTGGCAACATTTGTCGAAGGAATCAGTCGCGCCAGAGTAACTCCTTGATGAGAATTGATGTTCCTCTATCGAGGCGCTTTCGTCGCTGATGTATTGATGCTAGAGCATTGCGTCGTTGATAAGTGCAACATTGTCGTAGTCTTACCCCAGCCCGCGGATAAAACCCGGTCGTTTATCCTTTCCCTGCGATCACAGAGTGTTCGCTTCAATGTTTAGTCGAGTCCATAGGACCATGAAGATGCTTATAGGCACACTGATCAGACCCATAGTTTTGCTTTGTATGACTTGTTCTGGGCACACCTCCTAGCCGTCTACCTTGTTGACACCGTCGCAGCTCGAATGTATCGATTGACGGCAACGCTATTTCTCCGAGCAGCCATCCATAAGAACGGTGTCCATCAAGCTTACCGCCTCTTTTCGTATTGATGCATCGAACGCACCATGCGCCAATCGATTTGTTTGCATTGCCGACATGTGGGTGTGCTGTTTTGGTCACAAATATTTGACTGGCCTCTTTGATCACCATACTTGTGACTACTTTGGTACGTGGAGTCATAGTAACAGTGCTGTACGATGAATTCTGCACAGAATGGCATACAAATGGAGCGACGGCCGAACGAGATCGTTGCCATTACGATGACCGGACGTAGCGGTCTGCATAGTGGAAACGCAGTTACATCAAGAGAAATCAATTTTGCTGTTTCTCTTTTTTGTATCCGGTTTCTGTGGCAGCTAAATATTGGCTCGCCTGGTATGAAAATCGATTGCAAAGTGTCGCTTTCTCGATTGCTATAGAGCAGTCCTTGTCGCCTGTAAACCCAAAAAAGGCTCTAACATAGCTACAGTAGTTGAGGGAATGGAGAAACAGAGCCGAGTGGTGTACAGCGTCTGTACGTTTTTGGGTTGTGAGCAGTGTGGTGTAAATCACACAACATGTGGTGTAAATAGCGAGCGGTGCAGTGTAAATAGCGAAACTTGCCGTGGAAATCGCAAGCAGTGTGGTGGAAGCAGCAAAACATACGATGTATACAGCAATTTTCTCGTAAAAAGTGTATACACGGCATTCCGCTCACCCGCCCATCATCATCCATCATCGCGGCGATCTCACGCCTCACTAATCAGATGTATACCTCTGATTAGTCGCCAAACACGCACTCGACGATCGTCACTCACTTTTTTCGTCTAAAAAAGCACAAACGACGTGCGTACCCCCCACCGTACCCCCCACCGTACCCCCCCTTGCCGTATCCGCATCATGACTTCCTCCTGGTTCGCCTCCGAAGCGCTGCGGCTCGTCGAGTCGCGCAACCGCCGCGAGGTCGCGGCCTTCAGCGCACTCATCGCGTCGCACCAGCAGCTGCTCTTCCGACCGCTGACCTCTTCTGCTGCTACTGCGCTGCACGCGTCGACGCCTCTCCGCTCGGCGCAGGAACAAGAAGCGGCGGCAGCGCAGAGGTACTTGGCGACTATCGAGCGACTGGAGCGCGACGTGGCGGACGCGAACGCGCAGTTGGCGGCGTACGCGGGCGATCAGTTGGCGCTCGTGAGGGAGAGCAAAACGTTGTGGCAGGAGCGCGACAAGTGGGAGCAGCAGCTGCAGCTCGCGACGAGGCGACTGGACGACGAGACGGCGTTAGGGCTCGAGAAGGACAAAGCGCTCGCGGAGTTGGACGCGGCGCTGTCGGTGCTGAGAGAGGAACTCGTGCGCCAGCGGCAGCTGCTCGAGACGAGTGAGGCGGAGACGGAGAGGCTGCGGCGGCGGAACGCGGAGCTCGAGACGCAGGTGCAGGAGAAGAGCGCGCTGCTGCATGAGTGGCTTCAGGCCACGAGTGGGGAGAAAGCAGAGCCGACAGCGTCTTCACTGGACGCTGCGGCGACGCAGGAGATGACGGAGAGCATGAGCCGCTCGCTGGACGGAACCGCTGGCTCGAGTCGAGTGGGTCCGACGTCCAAGCTGATCGCCCGCGTCACGCACGCGATTCGAGCGCATGCGACAGAGGTGAACTCGGTCTGCTTCAACGCGTCCGGCAAGATCCTCTTCAGTGGAAGCAGCGACGGCACTGTGCGAGCGTGGGAAGCAGAGGCAGGCGCGTCGTGTACCCCGAGAGCGCTAGGGGAGTATCGGGGCGTGGGGACGGCGCATCCGTTGCTGTGTGTGCGCGCGTCGGAAGACGGCGCGCTGGTGCTCGGGACCGGATGCGACCGCAAGTGCTTTGTGTGGCGAGTGGGCACAGGGCGCGTGATGCAGACGCTGACGGGCCACAAGGGCAAGGTGCTGGCGGCCGAGTTCTCGCCCGTGTCGCCTCACGAAGTGCTCACGGGCTCCTCCGATCGCAGTCTGCGTGTGTGGGATGTGCTGCGAGGAGTGCGGCTGCAAACGGTCAGCTGCGTGTCCAGCTGCAACGACATTGCTGCGCGGTCCGGAGCGGCTGCGGGGTTTGTGCAGTTCGCCAGTGCTCATCAGGACGGCGCGGTCCGGTTCTGGGACACGCGGACGCGACGCTGCGTGCAGGAGCTGCACGGCCTCCACAGCGACCAAACGACTTCCGTGAGCTTTGGCGGCACTGAGCTGCTCACGAACTCGCGCGACCACTCGCTCTGCGTCGTCGATCCGCGTACCTATGGCGTCCTTCGGACGCTGCGGCACGACGCCTACAAGTGCGGGTTCGACTGGGGCCAGGCGTCGCTCAGTCCGGACGGCCACTACGCTTTGGCCGGCGGCGCGTCCGGCGTCCTCTTTGTGTGGGACGCGCGCACCGGCGCCGTCGAGCAGCAGCTCCAGTCGGGTCCGAACGGCCATCACGGAGCAGTGGCGTGTTGCGTGTGGCGTCCGGACGGCACAGGTGCAGCGTCCTGTGACAAGAACGGCGGCGTCGTGCTATGGGAGTGAGTGGCATTGGCAAAAGGCTCTCGCACAACGGAGCGAGAGACGAAAGGAGAGAAGAAACGAAACGGACGGCTTTGTACGGTGCCCTTTGGACGGCGCTTAGTCCCTGAGGTCGAACGACGTGCCGCAGCCGCAGCCGCTGACTGCGTTGGGGTTGTCGACCACTACGAACGCGCTGCGGATGAGCTCCTGCTCAAAGTCCACAGTGCTGCCCCGCACGAGCTCCAGCGACTCTCTGTCCACGACGACGCGGCCGCCGTGTTGCTCGAAGACGACGTCGTCCGTCTCGCTGAGCGCCGCGCCGTCCTCCAGCTCGAGCACGTACTTGAAGCCCGAGCAGCCGCCGCCTTCCACCGCCACACGCAGCACGAGGCTGTCCGTCTGTTGACGCGCGGCGGTCTCCGCGAGCTTTTGTGCGGCAACGGGTGTGATCGAGAGGTCGGGCGCGTTGCTGTCGTGGCGAGTGACGGCGACGCTGGAGGTCCATCGCGACGGCCGACGCAGGAGACGCCGCGCGGGGCGGAGGCGGAACATGTCGGGCGGTCAGCGGAGTGCGTCGGTCGGTCGGTCGATCGATCGGTCGGTCGGTATCGGTACGGGAAGAAGAGATGTGACGGGTTCTCGTACTTACGAAGCCCTGCGAAGGTGGTCGACACAGCTTTTCAGTGATGTTGTCGGTGGGTGGGGGGGTCGTTGTTGCTTGAATGTAGCGAATGTTGGGTTGGTGTGTCGGTGGGCAAGAACTACGATACAAACTGCCCGACCGATGGATTGTGAGTAGCCACTGTGGATTTCAATGGCAGTTGAAGCGAAACGCGAACAATCTGAGGCCGAAACGCTCGGCACATACACAGTCGAGAGGTTCGATGACACGCGTCATCCTGTACATCACGCGCCATCGCTGCTGTTCTGCTGCCTCTACTCGTCGTTGTCTCACTCGATCGTCACAGCACGTTGGGATGTGTTTGTGACGGCCTCTCCTTGACGTCCGAGTGACCTCACGCATGAAACTTTAGCTCTTGTCGCAGAACTTCACTGCACATCTGAGTGAGGATGGCGAGTACCTCATCGCGACATCAAAAGGCGAAACCATTCGTTAGTGTGCGTCAGATGAACGCTAAACCGTCTCGACGGCTTCTTACTGACGGACTGACACAGCGTTGCCGTGCCGTCAAGTCCGCCGTCGGACATTGATGACGACAATGAGACGTGTTCGCTCGCAGAAAAGAAGGCGCGTATGAAGGCGACGCACTCGTCTTCTTCTTCTAGTGCACATTCTGTCATGCAGCACATGCGGTTTCCTCGATCGGATGGGTTTAGGCATCTTGTTGTTTTTCTCACACAAACTGCAGACGCCACAGCGTCAATGAATGGCGTCACGAGCACAATCTGTTGTAGCCATTACATGCCATTTGGCTGCTTCAGTTGCACTCGTCTTGGCCCCTGTAGGAGGAATACATGGCAAACTCCGACCAAACGCTTCGGAAGTCCTCTGCAATCGGCCAATTGTACCTGTTGGACCTTCCACTGCATATGTGGACGCCGGTGGCCATCAATGGCGTCCGCAGGCAAACCCACGTATGTGCTGATTGACCACCACCCAAAAGGCACAACAAACACAACAGTTGGTCTGCTTCGTGCATGACATACAGTGTTCTGTTCCTAGCTACGACTCCACGCTCATGTCCTGGTAAAGCCATAGTCTCTCGACCTCACCGACATGTAGATAGACGCGCAGATCATTCGTCAACGTGAAGCAAACCCCACCTCGCAGCGCGCTCAGCCTCATACATTTATTATCACCCACCAACCATCGACACGAGCTCACGTTGTTGGTCGTGTCTCTCTTACCGTATCCCAAATCAAACAGTACGGACGGAATCGTCATATCTTGGAGTCGTATGTATCGGACCTGCTCCACGTAAGGGTCAAGTACAGCAACAGGCTTGCTGTCCGCTCTGCGAGTCGCACAAGAACACCCGATCGCTCGAGTGTATCTATTCGGGAGAGTCGGGTGCCGGCACAGCAGCTGCAGTATCGTCAGCGAGTACCGGAATCTCGCTGTCGTCCTCCTCGTCATCGGCCTTGCTACTGTGCGGGCTGTCGCAGATCGTCAATGCCTTTGTCAGAGAAATCGTGGCCTTGACAGTGCTAATCGCAGCGCGGAATTTACTGCGCGCGTTGAATTTACGCAACTCCTGCAGCGCCGTCGTGAGCTGCACGTCCTTGACGGCATCAGCCGCAATCCAAGGATGCTCCAGCAACTGACGCGCCGTCCAACGCTCCGTGGGTGTCATAATCAGCATCTTGCTGATGAGATCTTTGGCCTCCGTCGACACGTCGTCCCAGTATGGCGAGTCAAACTCGAAATGTCCAGCTTTGATGAGTCGAAACAGCGCATTTCGATTGTCGTGGTGGAATGGTGGGTAGCCACAGAGCAGAATGTACGTGATGACTCCAATGCTCCAAATGTCCACTTCCTTGCCGTATGGCTTGGACATCAGAATCTCAGGGGCGACGTATCCAGGTGTGCCACAGGCTGTCGACATCCCCACTTCTTTGTTCTGCATCACCGCCTTCTTCGCAAAGCCAAAATCTGCCAACTTGATGTCTGCATCGTCGTCGGCACTGCTCAGCAGCAGGTTCTCCGGCTTCAAATCTCGATGCACCACGTCCGCATCGTGACAGAAAGCAATGGTCTGCAGCAGCACCTTCACGAGATCGCGCGCTTCTCGCTCCGAGTAGAAGTTCTTCTTGACAATGCGCTCAAAGAGCTCCCCGCCCGGCATGAACTCGGTCACCAAGAAAAAGTACTTCTCCTCCTGAAACACGTCGTACAACTTGACAATGTGCGGGTGCTGCATCTCCCTCAGGATCTTCACTTCTGCCACCAGCGCTTGCAGATCGTCGGCCGATAGCTGCGTGCGCTTGATGCACTTGATCGCAAAGCGCTCGCCCGTGGCCTTGTGCGTCGCTTCGCGGACCACGGAAAACGTGCCGGCGCCCAGCTCCTTCCCCAGCGTGTACACGTCCGCAAAGCGCTTCCCGTCCTCGTGATTCGTCGCCGCTCCAAATTGCACGGCAGGCGGCGGCGGCGGCACCAGAAAGCGCACGACGCGCTCTGCACCACTCGTACTCACGAGAATCTCTCGGACCTTTTCAAAGCTCCACGAGGCCTCTGCGTCGGTAAAGTCGTAGTCGTTGACGCCCAAGAGCAGCGAATGGGGTCCGATCTCGCCCTGTTTCTCGAGAGCTCCGATCTCGGCAGAGCTCCCGACGGGGCGGAAGCCGTCTACAATGACGTGGCCCTCACCTGTCGCGTTCTTGCTGACGATCAGACCCAATGGACCGGCGGGGACGACGACTTCGACGCGTTTCCACTGCGAGCGGTCGCACATGACGGGGCGGACGAGGCGGACGAGATGGCGGCAGTGGTACTGGCGGATGGGTCAATGGACTGAGTGAAGGGACCGAATGGACGGACGACTGCGAGTGAGTGAGGGAGTGAGGGAGTGAGTGGGTGCGACAGCTTCACGTCCGTTAAGAGCTCTTGGGTCGAAACGACCGACTGCGACTGCTGCTGAGGTGGAAAAATCCGCAGTGATGGCCCAAGCGATGTGGCGGAGAGATCGATTGGGATATTTCGCTGGGATGGAGCGGACGACGTCAGCCCGTGATTGGTCGATACGCCGTCAGCGCGCGCGCGCATAAAATCCAAGCGACTGGATCTCGCAGCCAAAAAGCAGACAACTCACCACTCGCCGCCGACAAATGTTTTTCCCGGAACCGAAAATGGCCGATGGATATTCCTGTGGCACTAAGAGTCCGAGCGTCCCACAGCTCTCTGGAGGCAGCGAGCGACGCCCAGAGGACAGCCCGAGATGGACGCGCAGCCGCCCCACGACGCGGCGCTCTCTGCGGACCGCTCGCTGCTGTCTGGAGGCAGCGACTGGAGCGCCGAGACGAGTCAGGAGCTCCTGCGGCTGCGCTTCCGACAGCTGCGCGGGCTGTTTGACGACGCGCAGACCGTCGCAGAGGTGCACGAGGCCTGGAGCGTCGTGGCGTCGACGCTGAACGCCAAGCGCGACGGGGGGCTGCGCGTGGACGCCATCAAGTGCAGCGAGCAGCTCATGAGGCTGCGCCAGCAGTGGCAGCAGAGCAGTGCGGCGCAGCTGCACCTGATGATGGCCGAGTGCTTTGGCCAGAGCGCAGAAGCGCCGCAGTCGGCCCGAAAGCACATCAATCGGGCGCTCGAAGGGGACTGCGCGCACGCTCCCGAGAGCGAAAGGGCGCGCACGACGGGCAGAACAGCCGGACCGCCTGACGTCGTGTCCCCGCCACGCGACCTCGTGGCGCTGACTCAAACAGATCCGCTGTCGACTGTCGGAGCTGTGAAAGCCAACGAGTCCGAATGGTGTGCGGGGCCGCCCGCGACAGTGCCCGAGTCTTCCAGTGCATCGGCAAACGCACACAGTATGGCGTCGTGCAGACCGCAGCAAGTTCGGGTGGGGTCCGAGTCAGCTCTGGCAGCTCCGCCTTTGGCGTTCGAGGCGCTGCCGGACCTGACACTGCCCGTGACGCTCAGCGCAGAAGAAGAAGAAGAAGAAGAAGAAGAAGAGTTCCCGCGACAGGACGAAATCGCGCGAGCAATGGAAAGACAAGCGCAGCAACTAGAGAAGCTGAGCCACGCGCACCAGTGTCTCGCTGGTGTGACGCAGCAGTTGATGGAGGCGCTCGACACGCGTCGCAGCACTGCATTGAGCTAACACGAAGCAGATTTCCAGTGCCTTGAACCGCATCGCTCTGTGCTGTCCTCCCCATCCGGAATACTTTCAGTCGGTTATACACATGGCCAGTCTCGACCGACGACGCAGGCACATCCCTCCGTATAGGAATAGAGCCACGAACCGTAACTAGAATTCGAATCACGACCGCGGGACTCCACTGGCTCAAGGCCAAATAAATCCCTTCTCGCTAAGGCCGTTCGTCATGTTCAAGCGCTTCAGCGTCGACGAGCACGTGAGCACGAGCAGCAAGATCAAGTCCTCACAGCAGCGCAGCATCCGGTCGAAGGTAGTGGAGCTGTATCCGGACTTGGCGCCGTTCTCGGAGACGCTCATGCCCAAGAAAGCGCCGATGGTCGTGGCGAAATGGTGCGGTCTGGTGCTTGTCTGATATACCAAATCACATACGGCTATACGACACTGTTGACAAACCCGTCATGTTACACGCGACACAGTCACAACCATATCCAAATCGTGCTGCACGAAGGCGAACCCGTGTTTTTCAACCAGCGCGACGGACCGTTTATGCCCACGCTCAAGCTGCTGCACAAGGGCACGTGTGCTTACCGTTTCCACGCAGGAAGGAGTCTGACGACTGACTGGTTATGGTGCGGGGGCAGTGCCGCACGTGATGAAACAGGTGCGCGCAGACAAGGGCGCTATCCCGTTTGTGCTCTCGGGAGCGAACGTCATGTGCCCGGGCCTCACATCGGCGGGCGGCGACATGCCCGAGTCGCTACAGGCTGGTACTCCGGTGGTGCGTGCAGAGAAACACAACAACAGCTGTGAGCTGTGCGCTGACTGAGAAGCTAATGTCGGACCATTGTCTTTGCGTGCACGCAGGCTATCATGGCCGAAGGAAAGGAGCACGCGATGGCGATTGGCATCTTGACGATGTCGACCGATGACATGTGCGGTGTTTGGCTACATGAGATGAATCCGCATGAGGTTAACTGATACTGACTGAGAACTTGGACTTTGTGTCTGCAGTCGGAACACGAACAAGGGCGTGGCTATCGAGATGGTGCATTTCCTCGGTGACGACCTCTGGACGTGCTCGCACATTGACTAGGAAGCGACAGATGCGGTAAGGTGGCAAGCCTTCGTGAATGCTAAGTAGATGAGTACTCGATGATGACCACGAACAAAGACAGTTTCTTACTCGGCGTTGTACACTTTGTTCATTATTGTACTTCGATTCGGTCACTCGATGCGCTGCTGCAATTCTGTCGCCCGTTGTACTGCTGCGATTTTACGACACAGTGTCGTCGAGATATGACACTGCTACCCACATGTGGCCCGAGGTGCTGTGAAATGCTGGCAGTCAGACCCAAGCTGCTCAACGAGGTCGTGCTGTCATGAGATGGAGCCAATACTCGCTCACGCCAAGCGGTCATCGATGGCCTATCGATCTGGTAGTATCATCGATGTGCCATGCAGGTCTTTGTGGCTTCCAGTCGAAGTTGTGCGTGTTGACAGGTGAAGCTGCAAGCTGCAGCTCTATACCTCCTCCCATGAGCGAGTTTCCGATCGTAAAAGCTGGCGGGTCACTAGGTGGTGGACCCAGACCACTTGTCGCGTTGCAGCTGCAAGTCACTGTGTTGTAAGTAGCGTCGGAACAAGAAGCACGTGACCCAAATCCGGCCATCGCAATGTGGGACGCCTTGCGTTTGCACGGATCACTGACCTCGCAGTTCACTCTGGTCATTGTGGCTAGCCCGTCCGGGCTAAGATGCGTCCTTGCCGGTAACGCCGGCACACTGTTCAGGTCTTTCATGGTCTCATTCGTGTCACTGGTCACGCTCGAGAGAGATCCTGATCCATCGAGGCTCGGAGCTGTTTTCGGAAGCGTCAACGACGAAATGCTACCACCCACAAGTGAGTTGTGGGACGGCAAAACTAGCGGAGCATCCGGTGGAGAGTCGAGGGTAATCGCCATACCACTGGCGCATTCGTCCAATGAATTGCACACCAAAGTGTCCTCGCTGCCGCCGATGATAAAAGGGAGCTCGGAGACCTGGGTCCTGTCTTCTACAACCAAGTTCAGCGTAGGAGGCCTCGATGACGGCTCTACAGTCGCCACCATCGATCTGCTTCCACTGCTGTGCGTTGCCTCACTGCACCCCGAACGCGAGGTGCTGTTGGGGCCGCATATCTCACGATGCTTGCCGCCTTGTTCCTTGTTTCTCGAGTGTTTTGTCGATGACGCACTTGAGACGGGATCAGTTGCTGTTTGTGATACCGCAAGCGGTTCAGACCGCGAGTCTTCCGGTCTCCCGTTCGTCCCGCAGTCGGCCGTATCCAGTATTTTTGTCGATCCATTAATGCTGGAAGACGGTATCTTCGTAACGACGGCAGCAAGATCATCCGTCGAAGACAACGCCGAGAGCTGCAGCTGTGTACTCGCGACTGGTCCGTCTCGCGCCAGGTGGTGATTGGTAGATGATGACGCAGAATGATCTCGTGCAGACGCTTTCCCAACATTTGGGTCCTTCTGCAGTTCTGCAGATGTCGCCGTCGTTCCCATCATTTGCAGTCCTTCTGACCACGAGTTCAGGCAAAGTGAACTTGACTCCGAAGAAGATAAGTGCTCGAGCTCACCATTTGCTTCCACTTCATCGGTCTCCTTGCGGACGACCAACGGGCTCGTTTTCGGTGAAAGGTCGCGACGCACTTCACTGCTACTTGCTGACCGAAGTCTCACGTCCAAAAGCTGTGGCAATGCGTGTGGCGCACCTGTAGCCGCATCATCAGGAGCATGTACTTCAGTGGGTGAGGTCAAGGAAATGTCTGCCACACTCGTGGACGGGGCTGAAGGCGTCCCGGACTCGTTGTTAGAGCGTCGTCGTCGACTTCTGCGCCAAATAGGCTGGCGGAACTGCGGCTCGTAGAAGATGGGTACATGTTTTCGGTTAGGTCTCGGCTTCGGTGGCGATCTCGACATGTGCGGCGGCTGTACCGCAGCCCGTCGGCTGTTTCTCGTACCAATGGCATTGGAGAACGGGAACACGGACGTGGCACACGTCCGATTGTCTGCAGGCGTTTGATCGTGGCGCAGGATCTTCACTTTCAGTGTCCCGCTCTCCGCTTGCGCCATGAAAGTGCTTTCTTCGTGAACGCGTTTCTGCTTTCCATCAGCTGCAAAAGCGGTACCAAAGAAACCAAAACGTAAGAATGGACGAGCTGCATGTCATGCCGTTTACAGGCGCGTGTTTTTTTTCTGTACAGAGTGAGCGTGCGGACAAAGCATCGACGTAGAAAGAAGCGAAAGTCGTGTCTGCAGGTGTGCAAAGAGCTGCAGAACAATTAGACGTACGAGTGGCAAAGCTTTCCATGTCGGCGCTTTTCGAAGAGAAGAAAAATGGGCTACGGCTGATGTGTCGCACATTGCAAATCGTCCGTTGTAAAAAGTGTAGTTGCAGTCACAACAGACACTTTTTTGTAACCCGACAAGTCCGTTTACGGTAAGTGTCGACAAAAGCACGCGCTGGCATACGCTTCACGGCACAACCCCTATCGCAGCGGGCAGCAACAGTGATTCCAGTCAAAATCTGTCGTGTAAGCGTCAAGAAGACGGCGTAAGCACGTCGGATACCATCGTAAAGAGGATGTTTAGTGGCACTTGAGTCTCATCATACTGCGTTGACCGAAAGACTTCAGGGAGTCGTCGTTGACGATGAATGGAGAGCGGGCGAACGAAACGCCCAGATCGGCGGCCGGCCGTCACTGGAAAATCCGTGTGATGCATTGCCGAAAGCGCATCCTTCGTTCAAGCCACTCCGCACAACAATACTGACAGTGCAATGTCACAGTGGTCAATGTTTGCTGCAGACCTTTGTCTTTGGCTTAGCTCCAAACATCCATTCGTTTACCGGCTACGGGGGCATCTGCTAACCTGTCTTAGCATAATTCGGTATGTGGCGTATCGGCGGCTTGTTCGGAAGGGCAAAAGTCTTTGCCATACATCACCACGTGCAACGACATCCTCTGCGTCTGAAAAGGTGCTCGAACTAGTGTGGGCCAAACCTTTGACGACGCAAACATAATGCGTTGGACGATGTGGACAATAGTACACGAACTAGAGCAAGACGGTGTACCAGCTTATCTGGTCTGACTGTTGTTTAGCTGGCCTCGAGGCAATCGGTGCTGCACACGTTTCTTCATTCTCCATCGTACGTATCTGTAGATGACAGGGCTCAAGAGCTAGTCGCAAAAGAGGTCTAGTATGGAAGGGCGGAAACCAGTGTACGGAGAGAGGCGAATGAAGCAACATGTGTACCGGGACGTAAGCAGCTTCCACAACCACATGCAAAGATCGAGCCGACAGAAGCGTACTGCCACAATGATAGCGACGCGCGGACACAAGATCGTGCTGACATCGGCTTATACGATGTCAAGAAGGCAAGCCGATCTCGCGAAAGACGGTGACAATGCAACAGCATTGTCAAGAGCAAGTATACATCATGCTTTGAATCGGAACACGAACGAAATGGCTCGGGCGATTGCAAATAGCATCGCATCGCCCAGCGCGTTTGCCTGAGCATGGGAAAGAATAGCTATTGCATTGTGGTGGGCCGAGTACGAAAACCACTCGGCCACATTTGAGACTTTTGCAGCTCAGACAGTATGTGCGGAACGAGTCTCCGTTAACTGGAACTGGGATGTTGTGCAGAAGTAGCACATCAAAGCTCGATCTCGCCAATGCCCTTCGTCACCAGTCATAGTCGTTTCGGTGCAAGCTACATGATTGCAAAGCTGCTGACACCGTACAGCACAAGCTTTGTCTTCTACCAGCTCAATGATAGTGCAATTGCTTCCACCATTGAGCATGTCTTGATCATCGTCTCGATCTTTCTGTCGCAATGCTTACCAGTCATCTTCGAAGCAGCAGTCACTGTTACATGTGCAGTAGTGTCAGTCAAGCAATAGTCGACTCAACTCGCAGTCGACTTGACATCGCGACAGTCGAGTCGCTGTAAGGCCTGTGCATGTGGCAGACATCACAGCTTCTAGCGGTTATCACCACTATATATACCCCGAGTCGTCACCAGCTCGAGACGTACACGAAACGTGGGAAAGCGCACGCAGCTGCATATTGACCACCAACGATCGTTGCCGTTCCCGCTTTGCCTTCGAGAGTGCCTATTCGTGCTTTAGCGCCTGTGCGCGTGTCTGCTTGAAGGTCCTCATTGCCTGCGACGTCTTCGTGACGCGGACGAACCAGTCGATAAACCACATGGGCATGACGGTCGCCACGAGCTCCATGACACGCAGGACAGACGGCAGGAGGACGCGCCACTGGTTTCTGCGCACGGCGTCAACGAGTTCCTTCGCTACGAACTCGGGCGTCAGCCACCGCGTGAACCACGGGACCGTCACGCCCTCGAACATGCCAGTGGTGATAAAGCCAGGACACACGACAGTCGTGTGCACGTTGAAGCAGCCCATGGCCTGGAGTTCCTGCCGCAGACTGAGCATGAGCCCAATGACGGCGAACTTACTCGCGCCATAGTCGACCATCCCAGGGGATCCAAAGATGCCGGCGGCACTGGCTACTGCAACGATATGGCCCCTGCCCCTCTGCCTCATCATTGGTAGAAACGCTTTGATGGTCCAGAAATGGGACAGGGCGTTCACCGCCATCGTGCGCGCAATGGCGTCGTCACGTGTCGCACAGATGGGCCGACCGTCCACAACGCCCGCGTTGTTCACGAGAATGTCCACAGCTTTGAGCTCGCGCAGCACCTGACGGCCGACGACCGACACGCGCTCGCGGTCCGCCACGTCGACGTCGTAGAAGTGGGCAGTGCCGCCCGCAGCTTCGATCTCGGCGACGACGTGGCGACCGGAGTCGGCGTGCAGGTCCCAGATCACGACGACGGCGCCCAGGGCCGCGAAGCGGAGCGCCACGAGCCGTCCGAGCCCCGTAGCGCCACCTGTGATGACGACGACGTGGTTCTGGACGGACTTGAGCGGCCAGATCCAGTTGAACATGGACAGGACAATGGGTGGGGGAATGGCTGATATATGTGTACGAATGGAAATAAGGAGGAGGAGGAGGAGGAGGAGGAGAAGGAAAAGGGGATGGAGAGTTGCTGAACAAGGGGGAGAGCAGACTGTCTCTGGACGACCTGATACTTGCAATGGGTGCGTGAATGTGTGGGTGGGTGGGTGGGTGGGTTGGGTGATAAGGAGGCGAGTGGGTGACACGAGGGCGAATGGGTGACCCCCACGTCCGCTGCCCCTCTAGCACTTGATGGACTGTGGTGCGGACAGAAAAACTGCCCCACTCGCACGGCTCTTTGGCCGACTGTCACGGGCACAAAAGCAGGTAAGCTCTCGTCCAATCACATTCGCTCTCGTGCTTTCTTTTCACCCAATCATCTATCTGCTCAGACTCGATGCAATGTACCCGCCCACTTAGAGATAAACGCCGACCGGTAGCTCCTCCTCCGCCGCCGCCGCCGCTTCCTCCATTCGCTCCTCTGTCTCTCGGCCCGTCCATCTGCATCTCCCCACATGAACTCGGACGCGAGCGCGGGCTCGAGCTCGAGCTCCAGCTCCGACTCGGTGTTGATCCGCGTCCCGCTGGACCAGAAGCGCCGCAAGAAACTGCGCGCGCAGCTGCAAGAAGACCAGCGCCGCCACCGCGAGCGGCAGTCGGTCCTCGCGGCTTCGTGCAGCCCCAACGAGGCGCCGCCGCAGTCGTTCGCAGCGGATCTGCTCGAGGGCCACGACCGGAATAAGGTGCGGGACCGCTGCTGACACTTGCGACAGATTGTTAGCAGTCGACTCATCGCATCGCTTTTGCATCGACGAACGGCCGACTCACTCACGTGTCAATTGCTCTGTTTCGCTCATGCTCTGACGCAGCAGAGTGAGCACATTTGCGTCGTCTGCGAGCACGAAGGCGACGACCTCGTGGTGTGTCTCGGCCCCTGTATCTCGGCCTTCCACGTCCGCTGTCTGCCGCCCGACAGCGGCGCCGCAGCGCACGACGGCGCCTGGCTCTGTCCCAGCTGCAAGACCAAGACCCACGCGTGCTTCCACTGCAAACAAGTGGGCGTGGAGATGCTGGCGGACGACGCACGGGCCGCGACGCACTCGGAGTCGCTGAAGAGACCCGTCCGCAAGTGCCGCGCGCTCTCGTGCGGCAAGTTTTACCATCAGGAGTGCATCACGCAGTTCCCGCTGGCCCGAATCGCGATCAACACGCACTTTATCTGTCCGCTGCACACGTGCGCGGGCTGCAACCAGTCGGGCGCGCAGCAAGAAGCAGTGCGGTGCATGAGGTGTCCCGTGGCGTACCACGCGCGCTGCCTGCCACGGAACTGCGTGCGGCAGATCTCGACCAAGTTGATCATCTGTCCGAAACACGCTGGGGCGGAGAAGGAGGCCAAGCGCGGCGACGCGAATGGAGGACGAGAGATCAAACAGGTGGTGGGAAATGCCGCGTCGAACCACTTGCGTTACCTGCGAGCGCGGGAGGCGGAGGAAGCAGATGAGGTCATGTCGGAAACGTCGGCGATCAGTGGTAGTAGTGCAAAGAGAAGCAAAGAGAAGAGGGAGAAGCGAGAAAAGCGCGACAAAAAGAAGCGAAAGAAGAAGAAAAAGAAGGACAAGCAAAAGGAGCGACGAGAGAGTGTTGGAGCGCAGAGCAATGACGAACACCACCACAGAAATGGAGAACGTGGTGGTAAAAAGCGGAAGCGGAGCAAGAGAGAATCGCTGGAAGTGGACGGCAAGACATTTAGTCAGCGTGTGGAAAAAGCCAGCCCTCCGGCTACGTCCAGCCGGCGCGCAGACCATGCGACCGCCAGTCATTCTGCAGAACCTACAGCCGCGTGGGCACTTCATTCGCCAACATCGTCGTTGGCGCTTTTCGAGAGTCCCGCGACGGTCAATAGACGGATACAAGAGCGCCTGGACGAGGCATTGGGTCAGAGCGACGATGACGACTCCGATATCTCGATGTCCGACCCTTCGCCAAAGACGAAGCATTCCGGCGATGACTCGCTTGGTGTTGCTGACCCGGGTACGAGTGTAACGATAAAAAAAGAGGAGCGCTCGGCTGGGGAAAGACCGTTGACGCTCGACCAATTGGGCGTCACCGCAACGACAAAGTCATCAGTCTCTTCTTCCCAGGCGTCTGTCGTTCCGCCGGGTGAAAGAGGCTCATTCGTAGCCCAGCCATCGACAGAAGAGGACGCAGCAGATCCAAAGGGAAGCCATGACAAGCAGTGGCAAACAAGCAGCAGTGAGGGTGCTACCACCGTCAGCACTATCAAACGGGAGCAACTACAATCAACCGAAGATGCACTGAAGCTTGAGAGCCAGAAGTCACCATTTGGCAGCGTACCCGTTCGACCATCGTCAAGCGTAGCACCTGCAAGCCTGGTGCTCAAACATGTACCTAGCGAAGATGAGTACGATGACGATGAGGGTGGCGTTGGGTCCGCGACGCCACCTGCAAATGCAACTCCAAGAACGAGCAGGGCATATGTTTATGGAAAGAAGAAGAGGAAGAATAAGGTAAAACGAGAAGCGCAACGCGTCGTGAAACCGGAAACTAGCGAAGAGGAGGATGACGAAGGAAGTGAGGCAAAGTGGGTGCAGTGCGATAGCTGCAAAAAGTGGCGGACAGTGCCGAGGAATTTTGACCTGGATGCGATGCCAAAGCACTGGTATTGCAACATGAATACGTGGGACGAACGATTTGCGTCCTGTGTTGTTGCTGAGGAAGTAGTGAAGGTGGGCTCATCTCCTCAAGCAGGTAAGAGACGGTATCGACTGAAGAATTCCAAGTCGACTGCCTCGAGTACGGGCGATGTGGGTGGCTACTCTTCCTCCGGGTCAGGCCCGTACAAAAGATCAGGAGGGTCTATGAGGGGGTCTGCTGCTGCTGACGTGACCGTGCACGAAGAAAAAGACAAAAACGCGCGATCGAAAAACAAGGACAAGACAACGAAAAAGCGTAAGATCACGAAGCAACTCAAGGAGAAGTACCGCGAGGTCAAGTGGGTTCAATGCGAGAGCACACAATGTGGAAAGTGGCGCATTGTCCCAGCGTCGATCGATTTTGATCGGTTGCCAGCAGTCTGGTACTGTCATCTGAACACATGGGCCCCCGAGCTCGCCAAATGCAGCGTTCCTAACCCTGCGGAGGTCAATGTGTTTTTGCTGAAACAGGCTAAAAAAGATGACCGCCCATCCAAGAAAACAAAAGCGTCGATATCGGTAAGCGACCCTGTGCCACCAGTGCCTGTACCACCAATGTCGGGCGGTGGCACCACGCCGATACCTTTGGTCAATGATCTTGCGAATGCCGGCAAGTCGAATATGACGAAGCAAAGTAAAGGCTTGAAGTCCACAGCGTCTTGGACAAGAAACATTGCTTTACTTGAGGACAGTACCGCGGAAGAAACGTGCAACGGTAGTAACAACAACGTAGAAGGCGCTATTGCAAGTCATATTGCCAAAGGACGAGGAGGGCGTGGGCACAACAACAGCGGCAATGGCAACTCCACTGGTATGAAGAAAACTGTGCTGGAGTGGGCGCAGTGCGAAAAGTGTAACAAATGGCGCAAACTCCCGCAGCACATCAAGTCATCCACATTGCCCGATAAGTGGTACTGCTCAATGAACCATTGGGATCCGACACATGCGAAGTGCAATGTACCAGAGGAAGCGGACCAGGAGCCCTTGTCTCTGCCCCCTCATCCAGGCTCGCAGTGGCACAAGGGAGGACACAAGGGCCAGCGCTCTAGACGGGGCAAACTGAGCTACTCCGAGCTACTGTATGGTAGCACGGGACAGCTGCGGAAGGCATACACTATGGAATCTTCGACATTGTCATTTGAGTACGAAGGCATGACGTACCACCGCGATGGCCAGTACAAGCGCAGCAGCATGTACGTGTCTCCAGCAACAATGGCGGCGGCAGCAGCTACGATGACAGGATGGAGCGGCAGTGACCAGGTGAGTCGAGAGACTACTTGCAGCTATGACGTGACACGAGGCAGCGGCTCAAGAATGGACACGGTAGCAGCAGTGATACCTCAGGAGGTGAGCGTCGACCACGTGGCTGCGTTAGTGCTTGAAAGCATGGATTTGCGTCGACGCCGCAGTATCGCAGAGCTCTTCGACGCAGTCAACTCAGCCCATGACAAGTCAAACATCGCGCCAACTCGCCTCGCGTCGCTGGCAGTCGTCACCGCTGCTTTGGGTCAGCTGGAACACCGTGGCCTGGTCGAGAAAGTGACGGACTTGTCGTCAGAGAACGGCGAAGAGAACGAGCCGTCTCGAACGCGAGTGCGAGTTGAGATGCACTTCAATGGAGTATTTCCTCCTCCCACTCACTACCGTAAGGTGCCTACGAGGCCCCTGAAAGCTTCCAAATGCTGGAAGTTCGGTACGAACATAATGGCGATCACGCCCGTGAAGGAAGCGTGAAGTAATCGTGTGAGCAAAATTGAAAGCTCGCACACGAAGTTCGGGCACAAGTGAATTATTGTCTCGGCACCAGCACACTGGCAACATATTCGACAGCGTTGTTCCTTGAGTTTGGACAGGGGTTTATGTTCCTTGAGTTTGGATAGAAAAGAGTAGGCCCTCGCACTCGCCGTTTTTTCCATGAGCGATCGAGTCCAAAACTGGGATCGTAAACGCATAATATGAGATCGAATCAGACTCGTTCGTCGACGTTTCAAGGATGGGGTTGTGAAGGAAGTTTACTACGTAGCTCCAACATGTTGCTGTGATTGTTGTGTGGTGACGCAAATCGCTAGTATTGCTGCTGCTTCTGACAACATGAGGGGTATTGAAATGACTTCCAGAGACGTCTAGTGGCCGTCTTGCTGATGTGTCGAAGAGATGAGAGAAGCGGAGGAAACACGATGTCTGATCGAACCTGTGCAACAAGAGACGAAGGCGACGGACGACACGAAGTTGGTTGATTGATAGCGAGAAAAGGGTCGGGTGCAGACTCTCTCTGCTGCCAAGCGAGTGGAAGAACCATCGACTTTCGTACACGTTTCCTTTGATGGTCAGGAAGTACTTACTTACTAACAGCTTTGCCCATCAGCCTGCAGTCACACGTCCTGCACATGCCACATGAGTCCTTTTGTCTAGACAGTATGCAGTAAACAAGAGCAATATCCATTCTGCGTTGTACCATCACCACGTGGCGATCATCCGGCCATCCGACCATCGTGACCCCACAGTAGTCACCCAAACCTTGGGGAGGTAACTTGCATTTGCCTGGTGCTCAACCACAGTGAGCCACGTCGGGTGTCCACGCACGCACACAATATCCCCATCTCATCGCGTACGCTTATTCTGTACGATGGTAGCAATCATAGTATGACCACAGTCTGAAGGACTGTTGGCATCCTTCAGACGGCAGCCATTCTGCTTTGCATCGTTGCACCACAGACCGAACCAACTGCAGCAGCTGAGCCATCTGCTCGGCAGGAGAACCGGTCCACTCGTTGGCAATGAATGTCTACTCCACTTCCAACGCACCGACCAAACAAACGCCACGCAACGGAACCTGAAAACCCGACAGCTTTCATTCGCCTTCTACTTCACATCCCAACTCTCTTCGCTACATGTGCATTGTTCCCAACACACGAGTGTAAAGCCCTTCGCTCGTGCGCCTAAGCCACACACGCGACTTCCTGCGCCGCCTCCACCACAAACTCACCGGCCATCTCCACTGGCGAGTTCGCCCACTCCACCACTGGCAGGTAGTCGCCCTTCGGCACGAAATGACGCGGCAGGTCGAGTGTAGTCCACACGTCTTCCAGCGCCAACATCAGATCTTCCACCATAGCGTCCGTATGGGTCGGCAGCGGCGTCAAGCGCAGACGCTCCTCCCCACGCGGCACAGTCGGAAAGTTGATGGGCTGCACGTAGATGCGGTGCTTCTCAAGCAGCATGCGCGAAGCCTCCTTCACCTTCGCAGCATCGCCCACCATGAGCGGAATGATGTGACTCACACTCGGAAGCAGCGGGAAACCAGCGTCCACCAGCATGTTCTTGAGCTCTTGGGAGCGGGCGTGCATGGTCGCACGCTCCACCTGACTCTCCTTCAGGTAATTCACCGACGCCCGAGCGCCAGCAGCAAGCATAGGAGGCATCGACGAGCTAAAGATAAAGCCCGAAGCGCACGAGCGCATGGCGTCCACCAGCGCTGCGTTTCCAGCTACGTAGCCGCCCATGATGCCGTACCCCTTGGCCAGCGTACCCGTCACCATTGTAATGCGGTCCAAGCAGTGGTCCCGCTCGGCGACGCCAGCCCCGCGGTCGCCGTACAGACCCACCGCGTGCACCTCGTCGTTAAACGTCATCGCCCCGTACTTGTCCGCCAGGTCGCAGATCTCGTGCAACGGAGCGACTGTGCCTTCCATCGAGTTCACACTCTCGAACAGAATGAGTTTCGGAGCGCTCGGGTCGGCCATCTGGAGCTTCGCCTCGAGGTCCGTCATGTCATTGTGCTTGTAAATGTACTTCTTGGCCCCACTGTTTCGAATGCCCTGGATCATCGACGCGTGGTTGAGGCTGTCCGAGAACATGACCAGGTCCGGGTAGATCTTCGTGAGCGTGCTGATCACGCTGTCGTTCGCCACGTAGCACGACGTGAACAGCAGCGCGGCCTCCTGCTGGTGCAAGTCGGCCAGGTCCTGCTCCAGCAACACGTGGTTGTGGTTCGTGCCCGAGATGTTGCGCGTGCCGCCCGAGCCCGCACCAGACTTCATGAGGTACTCGTGCATCGTCGCAATCACTGCGGGGTGTTGGCCCATGCTCAGATAGTCGTTGCTGCACCAGGCCACCACTTCCTTCGTCTGGCCCAGCGCTTCGTGGTGCGTGGCGCGCGGGAACTGGCCGCGCTTGCGCTCCAGGTCCGTAAACACGCGGTACCGGCCTTCGCGCTTGATCGCCTCAATGGTCTGGACAAAGCCCTCTTTGTACTGCGCGCGGGACAGGCCGCCCACGCGCTCGGGACGCGACGAGGCCGTTGGGAAGCGCGCGACAGCAGCCGCGTACGACTTCGGGCTGCTGCTCCCCGGTCCCTGTCTCGGCCCTGCCGGCACCTTCTTCTCGAGCGCTGCCATGCGCTGGAGCGCGGCGAGGGACGTGGTCGACGTCGCGTGCGCCTGCGAGTTGCGGCTGCGACCGGCAGAGGCGGCGCTCATGACCGACGACATGTGCGGGCACAGCTTCGCGAGCTGCGAGATGTTGGGCAGGAGGGCGGCGCGCGCGGTGGGCAGCGCGTGCATGAAGGGGCAGCGGGAGGCCGCCTGCATGCGTCCGGCAGCGACAGAGGCGCGCGTGAGGGCCATTGGACTTGGGGAGGGGCTCTTGAGGGGCTCTTGAGGAGCGCTTGAGGAGCTCTTGAGGAGCTCTTGAGCGGTTCGTTTCGAGTTGGAAAGTCCTGTGCCGTGGGACGCGAAACGAGTCGAGCGGCTCCGAGAGGCCGTTGGATCAGATGGACGATGCAAATGCTTCTGTTGCTATGTATGTAGTTTCACAGGGTACGAAAGTAGACGTCTCATAGCGAGAGCTAAAGTATTTGCATGGTATTTGTGTGCTGATGGACTTTGATGTGCATAGAGAGGTTTGCAGGGATCCGCGAAAACGTGTGGTCAGGCGACGGACGGCGGAAGTCGCGTTCGTGTCGCTGCCAAACGGTTCATCCCTCCTCCTCGTCGCAGCATATGGATCTGCCCGTCGAATGATTGGCGGCGAGAAGGGGCGAAAGCGGGAGGGGAATAGCTGTGCCATCCGAGGGTCAGAGCGACGCAGCGACAATTCAGCCAATCAGATGGCAAGCGCATATTCGGTTCGGACAGCTGCGTGAAAGGACAGATGGACATGTCGACCAGCGCATCGTCCGATTGTGCTCCGTGGGCGTCGAACCCGTGTGGGTACACGAAGAGCTCTTGTGAGGACCTCATCGACAGCAGCGGACCAGTCGCTCGAGCTTTTGCCATGACGCACCTGTCCGTCGACTGTATTGTGATTGTGGCTACGACTTATAGAACAGCCATCGGACGTCAAACTTGCTCCGTGCAGACAGACAGATGGAAGGGATCTTCCTACCGTCGCATGTTGCATGGACGCCTGGCACTGGTCTTTGCGTGGAAGCGGTTGGCTCAGCAGCGTTGTCAATTGTGTGCATGAAGGGAACATGGCGCATATGGAACCAGTGGGTTCGAGCAGACTTACTGCACGTGCCGGAACTCCCGCCACTCTCGCGATACAAAACCAGGACACCAGCCGGTGCAACTCCTTCGGCAGGCGGCGAGCACAGAGTCCTTCTGCATCAGCACTAGTCCCGCATAGCAAGAAGGGCGTGTGACGCGACGATGCGGACGGAAAGTGTCTTCGCTAGTCCCGCTTGGTCCATTGGGTCTTACGCCTGCAGCGCGAGCAACTTGGTGGACAAAGGATTCGCACGTGCCAGCACAGCGACAGCTGGAAACACTGTCTCTCTGTACCGGGCGACCAGGTTCGCTCCTCATGAGCTCTGCGCCTGATGGTGCACAACGCGGTTGTGGGTTGCTGTCTTGCAGCAGCGCATGTCCACACGAGCGTTGCGGTGGTGTCCAACGCGAGGCACTGACGCAACATATGCACCAGCTGACGACACAAAATGGTACACACCGGTCAGGAGAGAGTCCTGGCGTTGGATCCAGTGCTCCATCGCAACAGGCCGAGCTCACGTGCTCCACCAGCGCATGCCATGCGTCAGAATAGCCCACGAAAGCCTTTGCACTAATGTTGTGCATCGTTCGAGTCGCCGAGAGCACATTCGTTTTCGCATACTTTAGAGCCAAAGGAACACAAGTAATGTGCAGTGTATTTATTCTGCACACCATTTTCACCTCATCCGCTTCCGTCGTGTCGACCGACCGATCGGTTGCGACCACTGACGTGCACAGTACCTCTGAGTTGTCATACTCGCTCGACCTCCGCCTGTCATGGGCGAGCGCAAGGTCCTGAACAAGTACTTCCCGCCCGACTTTGACCCGTCGCTCGTTCCGCGTCGAAAGAAGCCGAAAAATGAGCAGGTGGAAGTGCGGATGATGCTGCCGTTCTCCATCCAGTGCGGCACCTGCGGCGAGTACATGTACCGCGGCAAGAAGTTCAACTCGCGCAAGGAGGAGGTGCTGGAGGAGACGTACCACGGCATCCGCATCTACCGCTTCTACATCAAATGCATCACGTGCTCGTCCGAGATCACGTTCAAGACGGACCCGAAGCGCGGCGACTACGTCTCGGAGCACGGCTGCCAGCGCAACTTTGAGCCCTGGAGAGAGACCGAAGACGAGCAGGAGGCGGCGGTCGCGCAGCGGGTCGAGGAGGAGAAGGGGGACGCGATGAAAGCGCTCGAGAACCGCACGCTCGACTCGAAGCGGGAGATGGACATTCTCGACGCGCTGGACGAGATCAAAGCCATCAACCAGCGCCACGCGAAGGTCGACACGGACAAACTACTGCAGCAACACGCCAGTAAGGGGACCGCTAGTCAGGACGAGCGGGACAGGCAGTTGGCAGACGACCGACGCGAAGCTCATCGCGTGTTTACCGAGAAACTGAAGCTGCAGCAGCAGGAGCACAGTCTGAAGCGACCAGTGGTCGATGCAACGGATCAAAGTGCGTCAACACGACTTGGTGCAGCTTCTTTGTCGGAGGACACGACACCAGCGACGCCAGTGCTGAAGGTGGCTGTGACTGTAAAGAAGAAGACGAGTGCGGCCGCAACGAAGAAGGCGAAGAGGGTCAAAGTCAAGAAGCAGGCTCAGCAGGTGGCAAGCTTGGTGGCAGACTATAGTGCAAGCAGCGATGAGTAGGATCAATAATCAGCTGACGTATCTTTCCAGCAGCACACAGCCCGAGCTATGCGTCGTATCATTTCTCGTCGCTACTGATCGGGTTCATACGGCGCGAGGAGGTTCTCAGAGAACGCCTTCAGCGATGGCACGCCACGCACTTCCTCATTCAGCAAAGGCATTTCCACGACGTGGAAGTCCTCATACAGGTCGTAGATCTGGTCAATGTACTTCTGCTGCATCTTCTGGCGAGCGCTACAGCTCTTGCACGTCGAGCCCTCCTCCGGGTATAGCACTTGGTTGACCACGACGTTGTGCACATCGATCTCGTACTTCGTCAGCTCCTGCACGAGTCGCTCGGTCTCATAAAGCGACAAGAACTCTGGGATACAGACGCATACAAAAGTCGTGCGCTCCGGATCCTTAAACTGCGTGTTCACCTTCTGGATGACTTCGCGCGTCTGCTCCAGCTTGCCCAGCAGCATTTCCTGTGACGGTAGTGCACCTCCGAGCAGCGCCGAGACTTGCGAGAACATGCCCGAGAACTGGTTCTTCAGCGACAGAATCTTGTCAAACGCCTTGTCGAGCGCCCTGGGGAAGCTCAGCAGACGCAGCGTGTGACCCGTAGGGGCCGTGTCAAACACAATGACCGAGTAGTCCATATTCTGCACCTGCTTCATGAGTTCGGCAAAGCTCATGGCCTCGTCAATGCCAGGAATGGAGTTCGTCAGGTCTTTCATGAACGAGGCCATGCCCGAGTTGTCCTGCACGCCGTCGGCATTCATCTCCTCGAGCTGCAACAGCATCACATACAAAGTGCTTTCTGTTAGTCATTCATAGCATACAGCGATCGTCCTGTCCTTCAAAGAAGAAAGAGAATCGAACAACGCCACGAGCGTACGTCCACGTTTGGGTCGATCTCCATCACCGCGAGATTCGAAAAGCCGTTCACTGGCGTCGGGTCGCGCGTAAACTTCTGCCCAAACGCGTCACTGTTGCACGCCACACGACATTCGTTGGGTCAGAAATGATGACAGGCATCGAATAAGGTACGATCGTAATCCCAGCGACAAGGACCGTCGGAGCGTGTACCTGAGGTTGTGCGCGGGGTCCGTAGACACAATGAGCACCTTCTCGCGCTGCGCCGCCAGCTGAATCGCCAGACAGCAGGACGTTGTGGTCTTCCCGACGCCGCCTTTGCCGCCCACGAAGATCCACTGCAGCGACTCTTGCGCCACCAGATTGCGCAGACTCGCCTCGGGCACGTCCGCCAGATCGTCTGCCATGCTTCGGTCTCGAAAATAGGCGGTATCGTCGCCGGTACGCGATCGGTACGATACCGAATAGGTAAGTAGTACCGGTTCCCATCGACACGGGTCGTTCGTGTGTAGCCACTTACCCAAAGAGAGATGATGGCTACTCTGCTCCGTGCTTATGCTGCTCGCCAGCCGACGGCCGCGCTGGCGGTTCGTACATGCGCGTTCCCGCAGCGCTCGATGTGGGTGAAGGTGCAGGCGGGCCAGGACTCGAGCCGCGTGGCCAGCCGCATGCAGACGATTTTGGCTGAGGACGGAACGCTCAAAACACTGGCGCGCAAGAGATTCCACGAGAAAAAGTGGCAGAAGCGCAAGCGCAAAGACGGGGAGCAGACCATTCGACGTGCGAATCGACGCGTGGGGTCGATGATCGACTTTATCTTGCGCCGCAAGAAAGCGTGCGTATCCGTGTGCTTTGTGCGGGTGTTTCGTTTGACTGTGATGGAGCCCCTGACCTGCTGACTACTACTGACTGCTACTGCCTACTTCTGGCTGTTGTGAGCTGTGCAGAGGTTACTAGGAGCGAGTGCGAAGTCAAGGCCACGTCTTTGGCTATGCTGCAGGCAACGTGTGTGGAGAAGCGAAGGAGGTCTGCGCTTGCATCGAAACAGTGAAGCTGTCACTCGACGAGAATGATCGATTGCGTGGGTTCGAGTAGTTTGACCGCTATGGACTGAGCACATCTGTTGCAGACAAAAGGATGACAACGAAGAGAACGATTGGAGTACGACTGCATTGTCAGACAAAAGAAACGTTCCTTTCGCCTACTTCCACGAGAGAACAGCCGGCAGGTAATGCTGCGTGCGGATCCCTCCCGCTGCACTCAACTCAAGCGAGCCACGCCTTGATGTTGGCGATTTGCTGCTCCACAGCGCTCTTGCTCGTGCCGCCCGTGACGTTTTTGCGCTCGACGCTGACGTCAAAGTCCCACACGTCTAGAACGTCCTGTTCAAACTTGGGGTGCAACGTCAACAGCTCTTCGAATGTGAGGGCGCTCAAGGACTTGTTCTTGTCTTCCGCCAGTCGCACGGCTGCCCCGGCAACGTGGTGGGTCTCACGGAATGGAACGCCTTTGCGAACAAGGTACTCGGCCAAGTCCGTCGCCAGCATCTCCGTCACGAGAAAGCTGCGCATCTTGTCGCCGTGCGGGGTCATAGTAGCCAGCACACCCGTGGCGATCTGCAAGCAGTCCTGGATCGTGTCCACCACGTCAAAGAGCGCCGTCTTGTCCTCCTGCAGGTCCTTATTGTACGAGCGGGGCAAGCCTTTGAGCGTGACAAGAAAGCCGCTCAGCCGACCAATGACAGTGCCGCTCTTACCGCGCAGTAGCTCGAGCGCGTCCGGGTTCTTCTTCTGCGGCATGAGCGAACTGCCCGTGCTGTAGGCATCTGCCATGGTCACAAACTTGAGCGTGTTGTAGATGATCAGGTCCTCTGACATCTGCGAGAGGTGCACCATGAGCATCGAGGCCCAGAAGAGGAACTCGGCGACAAAGTCACGGTCACAGACGCCGTCGAGACTGTTGGGCGTCACGTGGGCAAAGCCGAGCGACTCGGCCAGCGCTTCGCGGTCCAGACCAAACGAGTTGCCAGCCAGCGCGCCATTGCCCAGCGGCATGTAATCCACACGCTTTGTGAGGTCCGTGAGCCGCTCGGCGTCCCGAAGGAGTGCTGCACTGTGGCTCAGGACCCACTGCGAGAACCGCAGTGGCTGCGCTGGCTGCAGGTGGGTAAAGCCGGGCATGAGGAGCTCAATGTTCGTTTCAGCCAATAGGGTGGCGGTACCAATGAGCTCGCGCATGCTCTCGTCGATTTGACCAATCGTATGCTTCAAGTAGAGGCGCACGTCTGTAGCCACTTGGTCGTTGCGGCTGCGGCCCGTGTGCAACTTGCCGCCCACGGCGCCCACGAGCTCCGTGAGACGGCGTTCGTTGGCCGTGTGGATGTCTTCGTCCCCTTCTTTGGGCTCAAACGCGCCCGTCGCCCACTCGTGCCGCACTTTGTCCAGTCCCGCGACGATCGCAGTGGCCTCGTCTGTCGTCAAGACGCCGCTCTTCTCGAGGCCGCGCGCGTACGCCTGGCTGCCGTCCAGATCGACGCTCCACATGCGCTTGTCCACGGACAGCGACTCGTTGAACTTGCGCATCACTGGGTCCACATTGCCGCGGAAACGGCCGCCCCAGAGCTTCTTTGCTTCTTCTGCCATATCTTCTTTTGCGTGCGAACTTAGGGATCGGACACCTCAGACGTACTTACGGATCAAATTCACGGGGGTGTGAGGTAAATTTGTCGACAATGAAATATCAGGAAGGTGTACCACTTGATGTTGTGGTACATGGGTACACTTTCGACTTGGGTGTCCGAGTCATCGTAGCGAGTCGGTACCGGTATCAAAAAGCTATGGCGGACACGACACGGTGGAACGACCTGACCGTGTGGGAAACCTCAGGCTTTCTACGGTTCTTACACGAGCACCACATCGATGTGAACGACCTGTTGGAGTCTTCAAGCTATGAAGAAGAAGCGCGACGTTTTGTCAGGTATCGAAGCAACGTTGCGACTTCATTTAGCGTACCAATCAATCACCAGAAATCGATTGTGTCAACCTCACGTTCGACTGTGTCAATAATGGCTGTGGCTTTCCTTAGACTTAAACATACAGGAATCAACAATGACGGTATAAAGGATTCTGTGGACACTCTACTGCATTCGATCGCTGCTTACGTTCTGGCCCGAGAAACAGCAGAAGGTGGTAATGACTCTAGCCAAGGAGTCATGCCACAAGCTGTCAAGTGGCTCCCTGGTTTCTATTCGTTACCACTATCCGTCCCTATATCTCAGGTTGGTCTCTACCAAGACGGACGAATGTACGGCATCGACGTCTCTTCGGGATATGCAGTGTCGTTGTTGGATATCCAGCCAGGAGAGCACGTGCTAGACCTGTGTTGTGCTCCTGGAGCCAAGTTGACCATGATCGCCGATCTCCTGCGGCTTCAAGGCAGTGTCACAGGAGTCGACTACTCTCGCTCAAGATTGAGTGCTTGTAGACGATTAGTGCACAAATACCAGCTCGTTAGAGTCGAGGTGGAGGCTGCAGACGTCGCGTGGAGATGCAGACTCTTCCATGCAGATGGAAGGGTATTTAACATTGGACCAAAGACAGAGTGTGGCGGTACGAATGGTTTGGAGGTGTTGCTGGATACACACGAGGTTGCGGCGAGGGCGCCGAAAGACCGAAAGCGAAAGCGGAAGAACAAGAGCGCTCGAGCGCGAGACGCCAAGCAACAGCACGTGATGAAGGTCGACCCGGCTCTTTACGACAAAGTGTTGGTAGATGCAGAGTGCACGCACGATGGCTCGATCCGCCATCTACAGCGTCTAAATACTGCGGTCAAGTGGGAAACATACGTGCACGACCATTTAAACTCAAGTGAGGTAGATCGGATCCTCACACTGCAACATGACCTCATCCGGAGTGGCTTCAACTTATTGCGTCCAGGAGGTACTATGATTTATAGTACCTGCAGTTTATCCACGAAGCAGAATGAAGACATTGTGTCAAGGTTCCTTGCAGACGAAACGCTTGCTAAGCTTGACCCAATCGCGCGAGGCGAAGATGTTCCCTGTCAAGTACGGTAGAAATCCTTGGGCATGTGCGATATCCTACTGCGTGTTTGCTGACAAGAACTTTTGCGCTGTCTCACTCGTGCAGCAAGGCAAACTTCGAGGCACTTTACGATTCACACCGTCGCACAACACGAGTGGGCTCTTTATCGCCCGCATTCGCAAGATATCAACTGAGTTACCAGTCATAACCAAACGAGGGTAAACGTCACGAGTGATCGTCTTATCTTCAATGCGTGTGTTTGTAAGTTTGCACTCGCTGTATCGCCCGTGGCCATATTTTTGGTCACTTGTCGTCGCGAACGCATTTGAAGGGGTGAGCCAGACGGCTAGGAGTATCGATCGTTAGAGGAAATTGTTTCTGACAGGTCATGACAGTTCTGAGGTTCAGGTGCAAAACCTATAACAGATAATTTCCGACCTCATCTGATTGGCTGTTCAGTGACAATATGATGGATAGGACAAGCAGATAAAGTCGCCTCGTCGTAGTAGTAAGATGTCATGACATGCGGGACGAGGAGATACAAACGCCGCGTGGGGCCATCATAAGGTGATGGGCGTACTAGATGGACGCCACCAACAATTTGACCACGCCGAATCGCAACGCTGTTGAACATACGTTTTGTTGTGCTGACATGGGACCTTAACGCTCAAAAACATATCACATTTACCTGGCCCGGGCACGTGTTGGGTGCGCAACCCAAGAAGCTACATCCGCTGTGGTTGTCGACGATCAAGACACGACCAACAGTCATCAATTGTGAGAAAATCGGCTGTGCACGAAGCGGCGCTAGACAACCTGCTTGACATGCTTAGCAAATTGCCGGAGTGGGGGTGAAGAATGGCGGTAAGCGCAAGAATTGTTTTTGGAGTTTCTTGAATGTCGTGGCTTCATCGCCATCAAAAGAGGGATCTTACTGGCAATACGAACAAGAAGTCCCACGCAAGTGTAGGATGCGTGTGCATACTGTGTGGCAGGTCAATCTTGCATGCGTTATGCGTAAGCGCGTCGCAACACACGAAATGTGCCGATGTATTTATGTAGTAAATTACTGCTGCCTGCATTAGCCACTACGTGCCTAGGTACGTTTACCGTAGATTGTAAGACAACACCATTTTGTTGAGTATAAGCAAAATCGTGTATGACTTAAAGCGTTTCGTTTTTGTCGATCCACCACTTCCGTGATAAAATATTGAATGTAAATACCACCGATTCTCGTAATATTAGGAATATTCTTGTTGAATCGCCTACATCTTAATCATTTCGCCTATTTCGCACTGCAGAGAGAGCTATCTCTTCATCAGCCAGGGCTTCGTCGTCTTCACTGTCTCAGTAGTCGGTGATGCTGGCTATACCGGCATCGTCACCAGAGTCATCTTTATTGCATCCTTCTTTGATATTGACGGGTATGTCTTCTTCACTTCCTTCATCATCGGCATCGGTCTCTTCCTCGTCTACATAACGTCAAAGTGTGATGGAAAGGGGTCAAAAGGGCTGCATTCGAGTATTTTCCTCTTCCCTGTACAATAGATATAATCTAACAAGGTAAAAAGCGTGGTTAACGCAAGCTAGTCAAGAAGAACATCATAAGCGTAATTAACGCATGGGACCAAATTGTTGATGACGATATGAATATCGGCAAGAGCTTCCGCAAATTTACAAACGAGCAGACGTATCATCGAAGTAGCTATTTAAGACACCCAATACACGGTTCGGTCTGACCATCTGTTCCCGGTTGGTCAGATTGTGACATTTTCTACCGCGATTCTATATAATGGACTGCGAGTTACCAAAAATCCGCAAAGGTCGAAGGCCTCGATACAGAGCCGACCTCACAGGGAAATCCATCGAGTCAAAAAAGGTGTCAATAAAGACGCGAGCAAAGCCATCAGCTTGATCGAATCCGGGATAGCAGTACGATAAATTACTCCAGTATACCATCTCCAACCACAACATACCAGTATTCTAGCGGTCGTCTTTGAGAAAGCCGGGACGTAGTTTATATAAAAGTATATAGAACACGCTACATAAACCGGAAAAACTGCAATGAGGCTTTATATACATTGAACGAGGTTCCAACCGTTTACAAATCTCGCGAGCACGAATTGAATTGTGCACGAAATGACGTGGCTATCAAATCTCTATGTATTTGCGAGGTAAGTCTCTTCACGGCCACGGTGTCCACTTATTGGTGCATCGTGACGATCGTACATTATCCGCAATTGCAGATCATCATGAGTAGGAACGACTACACTACATCTATACTCGGCTACTTCTGTGTGACACATCGCTTAGTAATTAAATGTGCACTAGTTCGAAGACGATGAATACGCCGCTCGCAAGCTTATAATTTATCCCGGTATACTTCGAATAGATTATTTCTAAAGGCGGTACATCAAACGCACAAGTACCATATCATGTGCATACGAATATCTCTCGTCGCTGAGCTGACGCGACGGCGTGTCGCAGCTATTCGTCGTTGCAACATAGCGCTTATACTCACTTTTGAACTGCGCTGTCGAGTCAAAATCAGACCGGCGCGAAAATGCATCATCTACGAACGACAGTCGTGCTTGTCTCGTCTGCACGGATAATGTATAAATCAAGAAGAATATACCTAAATTGCCATTATGTGCAAGAGGCAAGGTCTTTTAACGACTGTGAATACTGACGCATAGTCCGAATAAACGATGAGCGGTCTATCTCCTCGAAAAATCGATACAAAAATTAGCAGGTGCATATTTCATGACAAAGTGTTCGGTATCATGTGACAAGTAATTACACTCAGCTGGTTTCAGCTGACACGAATGGTGAAAATGTGCGCCGTCTGTGTCCTATTAAATTAACTCACTTCCAATTGCATAATCGTGGTGTCAAATATAACGTGCATAGTATATCTTGGTCTGAAGTCGCCTTGACTGATAATTTTATAAAGCTCATTTTGATACCTTCGAAGATGTTCGGACTCAGCACTTCAAATAGACGAGAGACGTGAACGTTCATCACGATCTTATTACGTGAGTACTTTTCCTTTTACGCTATTAAGACAAGAAACTTGCAAAGTCCTTAATTTCGACTGTCACCAGCCCGCGGGTTATCGCCTTGAGCTTTTCTGGATCAAAGTGCACGCCATTTTTACAAAAGATGTACTTAAAAAGTAATATTTTGCTAGCTGTGATTCGATACTGCCTGAAAATAAAGTGTGTACAGCTTAAAATCGCGCATAAGTGTAAGACATTTTTGGACGTGAAATCGGTGAACTTCCACTTCCGACTTCCCGTGCCCAGTCCATCTACGAATGAACAAGTCGAAGGAGATCGGGCTAAAATTTTACAACAATCTGAACAAACTTATTACGCATATGATAAATGGTACATGGGCGTCGATTACCCCTAGTTTCAGATCTAGACCTTGATATAATGCCAGTGCGGGTGATCACTGCTGCGTACGGGATGTACCGTTCACATCAAGGGATAATGGAATCCAACGATCAGACCCATGGATAACTATAGTGTCCTTTTTCCATACAGTTAAAATGACTGATTTCCTTCGGTATCGGCGTCTGAGTCAGGATGGACAAAGTATTAAACTTGTTGAGTGCGTGCACTACTCGCCATCCGTCTGGAGAACGTTCGCACATAAAAGGTCGTAGAGCTATGTGAGAGATTAATTCCACTCATTGACCGCTGCTAAGCGACCGGCACTGAACTTGTCGATCCTAAAGAGTGATTTCGCGAGGCAGTGGCCTCTGATTCAGGACGCAGTACTGTGAATCGAACTTAAATGCGCTCCGAAGCGAGTGCCTTTATCCTGAGATTACTCCAATATTAAGATTTGAGAGTAACATCGATTCATTTAATTGAATCCTTGCAGAGCATATTTGGCCCGAGAGAACCCATGATTAAGACGTGTATGATCAATTCGAGACACGTTGCATTGGGGGACCTTTCGTCCATAGATGAGATGCGAAGAGCCTAATAGTTCTAAGAATGCACTAATGCCGACCGAATACCGACCTCGTACTCGTCTTTCGGAGGGGGCCCTAGATATTCTTGACGCTGTTACTACGCAGGTAACGCAAGCACCGTTTTGGTGCAAGCGTTGGCAATTTGGTGATATCTCGGGTCGATTTTTTGGAGACGCTATCAGATCAATTGTGTGTAAGCACGTACACTAAATTTTTCTTCACCCAAGGTGTTCGATGGATCGGTATTAGCCTGAAATTTCTAATCATATATCAAAGCTTTTGGTTGCTCATTCACCCAGCAGTATTTTATTTCGAAGGTTAAACCTCACCTACGTACGGACTTATCCTTTGACGTCTTTGAGTTCTTTTAGCGCTATCACAGCTGGGTCCTGAATATCGACTGCTTAGTAGACCGTTTATAAACATGTTCGATCTTATGGGCAGTTGAACCCATATTACGAGGATGCTGTCCTCTAAACAAGCAGTCATGTCCTAGTCCAATCGACTTATTTACGAGCGGTAGACCTTTTATACTGCCCATGTTTCGACATAGCCACCAGCAGCTTGCATCAAGCCATAGTGACTGGCTATAATGAGGTCTTATGCAGTCGCACCAACAGCCTAATCACAAGTGAGGTCATCTCGATCACTGTGAGAGCATTTACACTTTGTGACTTAAGGAGGTTGATCGAATGAATATCTGATACACAAGCAGCAGTCACCTTCACAGATCGATGATGTCGGCTTGAGTATGGCTCGTACGTTATACGTCATGATAGACCTCGACTGACAGAGTGTAGTTTGTCTAGGTCTAATACGATGATAGTATCGCACTGTTTCTCTTCTTACTTGAAGTAGTTCCGACTTGGTATCTCTTCACTGTTAAGGTTGAGCCGGTGGTAAAGTGGGCTCAAACACCGTGTGATCATCCAATTAACCACTCACTATTCCGGACTGCCGACAGAGGAAGAGGGTGCCTCGATGCAGCGCATGAAACTTGACCTACAATCTGATCCTGTCGTCTGGAGGGTTTATAACCTTGTAAGACTTGGTATAAGAATGTAGAGGTCAGCCTTAAAAAGGAAGACATGGGGGGACCGAGTGGATATGCCTCAAAGATAGGCCAGTATGTAGCCACTCTACCGACTTATTCGAGAGTGGACTTACAACAAATCCTTTAGAAAGCTTGTCATCCCTGGCCTTTTTGCTGATTATCTCAAAGGTATTGACCACATGGACGTTACTTTTCCCCCTGATTGCTGAGTTAAAGAGGTTGATTCCGATAGCGAATATTCGAGGGATGCTTGTCGAGAAGATCTCATAGACCAAACACTGCATGTAGTTCTATATGCACTTGGCCTTTTGTCGCAAGTGTCTTCAATAAAGGGAAAGGTTTATACATTCCCCGGAACAAGCGAGAAGGCTAAATAAGCTCCTTTAGGCACGACGAAGTCGCTCCACATAGATCGCAATTGAGTGGTAATTAACACTGTCCTATCCTGTAACTTTACTCTATCCTTGACTTGTGCTCTGACTTCCTTTTTTGACTACTAGGCGTACTTATCATTGATGGACCGTGCTTTACCGATGAGATACCGAGCTCATTGATTCCGGAACCGAAGTCTATCGATGAGGGGCCGGGCCAACCAATGAAGAGCCGAGGTTTTCCCCTAGGGTCCGGGCTTTTGGATGAGAAACCGCTCTCGACTTCTTTCAGTTTCGTTTAACCTATACCCTGGTTTTGATATCTAATGCTTAATTATTTACGTATTTCACCCAAGGGTCACTTCACCTCCATGATCCCCATTCTATCTGGTATCGTTTTCTTAATGCGCGGTCCCAATTTTTACAATCCGTTGGCCTCAAGATCCACACTTTCGATTTTAAAGATCACGTCACCACACGCCCGTTGCAAGACGTATAAAGGTTCTACTTTGATGGGTCCCGCGCTAGATAAAATGTAAGCTTATAGTCCTCTTGTGACTAGCGTCGAACCAAAGTAAGCTGACGCGCACAGTCAAGTATCACTGGGAGTGACAGGTCTTTCGTCACTTCGATAATTTAGATGGTTGGGGTTTCATTGCCAGGGGACACTTCTTCAAGGTACTGTGCGTTACGAATTGTCGGCGTCAAGAGGTATGCAGATTCTATTGACGTCGCTTAATCAGCAAGATGCTCTGAGCCTACTCGGTCCGACCTATTTTCAATCCGTTACCGAGTTGCGTCTTTGCAATGGGATCGGATTATGTCTCGGGCCCTACTCGTCCACCGAAGAATGGTCGCGTCTATAAATGCACCACACTCGAACACTTCATTCATATGCGTATTACTCTCTCAATCAACAGCGACCGCGTTTCTGCAATCATTTGTACACGGGGAACGAGATAGACCGCTCTCCACATCACAAAAGGTCATAGGTCATGGACCTCCAGTATCCAGGATTCTCCAAGGGAGGTGGGTTGTTGAACTATTTGGAACTTGTCATAAGCTGTATACTTCTTGTTCCGCCAGTGATATTGCTAGCTCTAATGTTTCCAATTTCAAGCGGAATAGGTGGGTCTTGACGGAACCATCATTGAGATCCTTGATAAACACAGTAATTGCAGTGTTTTATTTCGATCAAGTTGGCAGAAATGCAGCTTGAGAGGTATAGAATATGCTGTTCGCACGAATGCCCATCGCTTTACCCTGTCTGATTTCATAAATTTAGATTGCTTCCTTAACTCGGCTCGTGGCGGTTTAAACGTCTACTAAGGCAGATTTTGAAGACCTTCAATGACTAAAAGCTAAATGAGTCGTGGATCTTGAGACCTATTGGCCAAGACTTGGCTCGCCCAGTGTAGATTCACTGGGCAAATGCAACTTTAGTTGTGTCGTCGACGATGCGACGAGCCCTTGAGATGTCGTCTAACTCGACAAACTATCTTAACTGGTACTCTAAATCGATGCATTGTTTTTGGAGATGTAAACACAAAAGCTTAAAGTAGACTTACGTGCGTTGACCAATGGTCATTCGGTTGACATCATGACCTTTATTAACAAATGGTGAAGCGGTGTCGGATATCACCGCCAAAGGTGTATTTTGTAGCAATTGACTCGCATAAGCAATATTGCAAAATATTATCAATTGAGATAACAATGTACGTTTGCGATATTGTTTCAATCACATGTAACAGGCTTAGCCCGTTACAAAGCTGGCCAAACGTCATTACAGTTTGCACTACAGTTAATCGCGATAGTGACAGGTTCTCCGGTACATTCTTTTGCCTACGAGCAACCTCATTTCCTGGGCGCACGGAATTTGTTCGTCTGGGTCAGAAACTCTTCCATTCATTGCAAGCTACGAAGACGACATAGCTTAACGCACGTTCGGGGTAGAACGTGGACGTCGTTGCAATGTTCGTCGTGTTAGCGCTTCGGTGCCAGTGTGGCATGAGATGATCTGACAATACTGCTACGATCGCTTATCTGCTTTTCGTTTATATGCTGAACTTCAGGGTAAGCCGCTGTGTTCTTCGTAGCCCGAAACAATATGAATGATGCGCATTGCCTTTCATGAAAAGAACGTTCGAATGTGATAGGTCTATGAAACCCCTCTATGTCTTAACTAGATGCTCTTGGTTGCTAACGATGAACAAATGACGTTCAATGAGTGTTGTACACAAATATGTAAGCTGTCCGCACATACATGAGACCGGTTGATGATTTACGAAACTTATCTGCCTGGTGCTGTCAGAGACTTATTACTGGACCATAGAATAAGCACAGCTCGCCGTGTTTTTGTCTGGACTCACGCAACAGTATGAGCCTGACTCTCACGGTCAGTTGTCGCCCTCGTTATTTACTGTGCTGTTGCCTCAGGAATCTGGCAATGGACACGTCCATTGACACGAACTTACCCATTAACAACGCGTCCGGCACACACATCGTGGGTAGAGTATCAACAGCATTTTGGTCACACCAAATGGTATCCGCTAAGATGCATTGCCGCAGATACAACTACGTCGCGAAAACAATTTCGACGGTTGCCCGATGCTGAGCAAAACACAGAATCGATCGGGCAGTTGTCTGAACGCGTACTCATTCTTATACAAACTATCGTGACGAAGTACAATCAAGTGATTGCTCCTGATCAAGTATTGCTGGGCTCGATGAGGGACACGAACAGCAAGAAGATCCTCGTAATGACCGCCGCATGTTAGTCTTACCGGTGCGCAAGATAATGGATGATCTTGTCCTCAAAGACTTGACACGTTGTGTTGAAGAGCATGCGGTAAAACCGCAACCAGCTCGTTTGTATACACATGGTTGGCTAATACCATTAGCAGCTGAGCGCACGGAACTGACGTGTCGGATCTCATATTTACCGGATAAACTATTGGTAAGGAGTTCTGCGAAGTCCATGTGCAACGCTGGTCGAGTCGGGCGTACGGTCAAGCATATGGAACCGCAACTTACGCGCCCACAATCTTGAGGAAGATCAGGTGCGACATCTCGTCGAATACGAGGTGTGTCATCAATACAGCGCCCACAACCTTTTTCATGAGAGACGCGTCGCTTCTTGTCTACGGTTACGGTGAATAGCACTCCCCGCCACTCAAAGGTACCTCAACCGGATGGCTGGTATCGCACAAATATCCACATATTGCGAAAAGCTTTCGTCACAACACAAAACAAACCATACCCAACAACAGCCAACAGCTGCCCGAACGCCTGAAAGTCGCCGTTCTAAGCCAACCAGAGCGCCCTGCCAGCCACGTTCACTCGTTAGTACTTTCAACAACGCCCGACCCGAGTTCCTGCGCCATGGCGAGTGTCATTCTGAGCGACTTGGATGGCAACGCCGACGTCCTGCGCTTTGTCGTGAGTTTCTTGCGCTTTCGCGATTGGCAGTCGCTTTCGTCCTGCAACCGCTCCCTCGCGCGCTCGGACTTACGTCGTTTCGTCATGGCCCAAGCCGTTCTGCGCGTGCCTCCACCCCCACTGCCCACTCGCTCTTCAGCCAATGACCGTCGACCCACAGCCAGTTACTATGCAAACAGCTTTCTACGCCACACGAATTCGGAACTGCTGGGCTGCATTACCAACGTTTTGGCTCCACGCACAGGCATCCACCTCCTCCAACTCCTTCGAGTACTGCCTTCGCTCCACTCACTTCGATTTTGGGACTACCCTTATTGGACGCCTGAAGACTCCACTCCCGACCACGTGAATGATATGATGGAGGAAGCCGATCCCGTGATCAACGTTGCAGCAGTCCTGCAGCTTTTGCCGACCCTGAAGGAGCTCTATATCGCGGATGCAGAGATCGAGCTATCGGACTTGCTTGTGGTCGCGGACATTCAGCCACGAGAAATGTGGCACTTACGAACGTTAGATTTGTCCCTCACGGATGTCGTGGATTTGGCTCCGCTTGCCGTACTGCCTCATTTGCAGTCACTGAATGTTCGCCGCACGAACGTCACGTCACTTGCTATTGTGAATTCCCTACCAGAGTTGCGAGTGCTGGACGTGTCCGAGACAAGAATTGTGGAATTTAGTGCGCTGCAAACGCTGTCACTTTTGGAGACACTGGATATGAGCAAGAATTACGTTTCGTCAGACTTGAACGTGCTGCAGCATTTGACGACGTTGCGTTCGCTCAAAGCCGCAAGCCTTGCCTCGTCGGATCCGTTGACGCTAACGTTACAGTGTAAAGAACTTGAGATCTTGCACTTGCAGCACACAAGACTTACGAATCTTGCGTTTGCAAACGATCTGCCTAACCTCACATATCTAGACATTCGCTGGACGTATGTGGACAATCGACAGCCATTGGGCGCCTTAAAAGCATTGGAGCAACTGCTGATGGATACAAGAGAGCGAGGAATCGAAACTGGCGACGGTCTTGAGCCTGTGCTGCCGGCACCGTCTATAAAATACGAGTGGCTAAGTTGTCTGGCTCATTTGAAAAAGCTAAGAATGTACAAGCATAATTACCAGGAAGACCTCACTGACGTGTTGCAAGAAGATGTGGAACCGAGGGAAACGACATTGGTCTCGACGAGAGGACATAGGATTCCCATGGCACACCGAGTTCCTAGTTCATTCCTTCGACACCTTAGTAAACAGGCAGAGCTGAGATCACTGGAGCTGCCACCGCTCACGGAGTACACACCCCTGACTTTGTTGTCGCCAACATTGCACCACTTGCGATTACAGCAATGGTGCGCTGAAGACTTGACTCAGATTTCGGCATTGGGCGAAATGCCAGTACTCACGAGGCTGTCTATGTCTTTGCCGCCGACGGCACAGGTTATGGATCTTCTCCCTCTCGAGAATTTCGTCCAGCTTACTCAACTTGAGCTGCTGGACGTTCTTTTTGAAGATCTCACACCTTTGGGTGCACTTGTAAATCTAAGAAAGCTAGTGCTAGATCTCCTTGATCGCAAAAAACGGCAGCTTGTACGTCGTCACAAGCATCATCAGACCAGTTTCGAGTGTCTTTTGGAGCTGACGAAACTCGAAGAGCTCTCGCTGATTGGTCGCGTGGATTTCAAGGACGTTGCATTGCTCTCCGGAATGCAAAAAATGCGGCGTTTATTGCTGAATGCCACCAAGGTAGAGCACGTCTCCCCCTTGGCTGCCATGACGCGTCTAGAAATACTGAATCTCGGACTGACGCCTGTGACGACAGTTGAGGGCATCCCGAGGCTGCTGGAGCTCCGAGCGATCTGGATTCCTGAAGCCGTCAACTGCCAAGTGCTTCGAGACGCAAGCAATTTCCCGCGACTACAATCGATATGGCACCCGGACGACTACAATTGCCTTTGGACTGATCATAAGTTCTGAGCGCAAAGGTGGCTCCACGGAGACGTGTCCAGTCTATAGATGCCGCTGTATCCCAGTACTGCAAATGTCTGATGCGTCGTATACGGTACTTGTACCATGCGCAGCTCGTGACAGCAATCGGGTCGCTCGAGTTCTACCACAAGTTTTGTCTCACACGCTACTTTTCTTGTGCTGCACAACTATTTATTGTGCATCGGAAATCACACCGCATGGTGTGACATGTATTGCAGCTTTCCTGTAAGGATGGTAGCTTACATACGATACGCGATGCAAGATCGGAGGCCCTGAAAGCGCGGCAAGGTTAAGAAGGTTAAGTAAGTAAAGCTGACAGTATTCAAGTGGCAACTTACGAAGTAGAGTGCGAAAAAAGCACGCTGTAGCGCGTAAAGGCGACTCTTACAATCAAGTAACGCAACCCTTTGCGCGGCAGCTATCTCGTTGCAGGCAATCATCAGCCCGGTTTACACCTTTTCGTATGGACCCATAGCTAAAGACAGTGGCTGTGTAATGGGGCGAACTTGTTACCTGTCCTTGACACAGTAAATGGGTCAATGCGAACATTACCTGAATTGATATTATTCGACAATATTTACTTTACTAAGTAAATACAGCAATACAAAAGCTTCGAATGTATTTTTCGACACCGTTCCACTCAATCGTTTATATAGGCCATTGTATCAACCAACTAATTTATCCTTAGCTGCTACACGCGCGCAATGGATGGTGAACAGGCAGCTATACTAAAAATTGTAGCTACAATAGAGTAATGATGAAACACGGCTCTTCACTTCTGCTTATACTACGCGTGCTCATTTAGTATCCTTAATATCATCTACACATACATTGTAAACAATATATAGGGCACCTGTCTACACTGTGTCAGTGTAGGTATTTTGCTTTGTCAGTACAAGCTTTCGTTTCCCTGTTACGCCTATTTGCAACGTTTAGTCCATCCGGTGACCGCGGATAATACATCCAGCATGAAGATGCGGAAAGAAGAAGAGGATAGCTTTGCGCCACGCGATTTGCCTGGCCCATTTCCCTTACATCCGATTAGATGGGGTCAAACTCACGGGCTCGACCGTCGGATGACTCACCAACATCGCCATGTAGTACGTTCTGTAAGGAGACGAGCAACATGACGCGATTGTAAAGGAGTCATCATCTCAAGTTGCTGATGCGAACGGCGACCTTTCATATTGTCCAGACTTACCGATTTACGGAGTAGGATATCGATCCGTGCTCCCGTTTGATCTTGTGATCACCTCATAGGCCCTTTGTGTGAATTGACGAGCTCATCGTAACGGCCTTGAGATTGTCAATCTTCTTTGGGATAGGTTTTGGCCAGGTCGATCGTTGGGCAGAAATCTTCACACAGCAACCCAACACTAGCGAATCGACTTGAGATCGGTCGATCTGCATCCGTATATACCAAATCTCACTCGACCTTGTCGTATAGCCACTCTTAACGGTATTCTGCCCAATCTACCCGTGCCGCGATCCTGAATTCTCGATATCGGTCTTTCGATCTAGGTCATTGATCGAGATCGATCTTCTTATCCAACTAGATGGAACTATGGGTGCGTGTTTCTGCGTGATCGCAACTACGGCTTCTTCTTATATTCTATTCATAAACCTGCTGATTGGAGTTACGATCTTTCTCGTCAGCAAGATCGGTTTCGTCGCTCTTGGTCAGCCAGGAGCAGTATCTGCGTCTAATTGTTGTTCGGTGTTGTATGAGAACGCTCTTGCTAGCCCTGGCCAAGAAATTTACATGTTTGTTTAGATTTGCACCGAAATCGTGTAGCTTTTTCTAAACGAAGACACAAATCTTTTTCACCGAGGGCAGAAGCGTGCAAGTGCCACTCCGCGCAACCGAATTACAATCGGATATGCAACTATGCCTTTCCTATTTTTCGTGATATACGCGAAGCAGATATTAAACTAAGTAATATTATAAACTTTGACATGTATCCCAAGCGATCTTGTATCTAGGCCATGTGTCAAACGCTCTTGTATCGTCTTCCATTATTGGCACAAGAAGTATCAAATTTACATGCATATTTGATATATATGGATAAATACTGAGCTTCATATCCAAGGTATCGAAATCGACTTTATTGCGTCAATTTTTGTCGACTTCCGGTTGATCCATGACCCACCGTTTATATATATATCTTCTGCATCATCATCGGGTGGAAGCATTGTCACACAAGCGTTCCATAATATCTGTATTTGTCTTCGATAGAGAAAAGTACGTTTTCATATTCCAAAAAAACATAGTGCGGATCAGTCGATCGTTTGACGAGTGATCTCCATTCATTGGACATTTGGTGTTGCACTACCATTATTCCAATTTTGCATCTATACTGCAAATGCCATGCAAAACTCCTTTATTGGAAGTGTAGAGGTCTATATTTTTATTCATTTTTAGGTCGATCTCCCCGACCCATCAGTCAATGTCTATACAATCATATCGATCTTGCCAATTCTTCGGTCTTTCTACACATACATTACTATTATAATTATTGCATCATTAAGATATATATTGGGATAGAATGATGACAAATTTGTGACCCGACATTATAGTCATCTTCATACGCTTGATAGCTACATCGAAAATTCGACTTAACAAGGTCCATTTTTACCATCGTCGATCTCTATACTTTTGAACGGGCTCGTATCTGTCGATTATAACCTGTATAGTTTATTGCTAATGCCCTTGACTCATCAAAACGAAGCAGGTTCACCAATCCTAAGTACATCTTCAGATACCCTCTAAAAATTGCGAAATGTAGACTTCCGCTTCAATGCCAACCTCATCGTCGCAGTAAGGGAATATACTTGGTCGTGTACGAAGCCTATATACAGCAGGGTCGAGTAATTATGGCCGGTACCGATATTTACTGCAAATAATATGATCTCCATTTATGCTTCAGCACATGATCTCCAAGGCTCGTTCAGCAGTAGCTGGACGCCAAAAGGAAGGTCATCTTGCGTTACCATCAACAACTTCAAAACAAATAGCTAATGAGATGATTGTGTTCCTAACAGTTTATACGGATGAGATAGAAGACTTATAAGGCGCTGATTTCGATTTGAAACACGAACATTGACATGCAGCCAAAGATAGACATCCACATGCACAGGGGGTCGAGGAAGATTGCTACTGAAATATTCTGTCGATCTGGACGAAACCATAGCGCTTTAACATCATCGAAAAACGATAAAAGCAATTGCCTCAGTCAAACTTGTTTGTCCTTTTAAGGTAAAACCAAACAGCCTCAGCTTCTTGATCCCCATGCATTGATGTTGGGTATGTCTTTGGTCCTGCTTGCACAGACTCTAAGCCTTTGTAGCTAAGTTCGGAGCTCATCCGAGCTTCTTTATCAGAAAGGATATGTGTGACGGACAAGATTACGCACCGAACACTCGCCACCTGAGAGTCGTCTCACGTCCAAATTAGGTTCATGTGTAAGCTCTGGTTACAGTGCTCATGCAGGGTCTTGCGGATAGTCCCGTCAATACCATATATTCAGCCTGCGACTGGATGCGCTATTGAAAGCAATGTTGTATCGGAGCTCATATACTTACCATGATAAAGTCTTACATCAACAGAGATTCTCTTCGTCTCCCAAAACTATAGGACCCAATTTAACGTAATTATTTAAACATTTCTTACTTGTTGAGCAATAAAATCGCTCTGTAGGAGACAGAGGTAGCAGACATGCATTGATGTCAGAAGACAGGCATTTACCCATAAATGTAGGGACACGTGTACGGTCACTCGCACGACAACAAATTAGCGTCAGTCGGTCAACAGGGATATGAGATTAAGAAACGGCTTTATCAGTATCTGACTGACTTCAAAGTGTATCGGGAATGAAGCCACAAGGTGATATCCTTTGGATCCCCCCATGCATTTGATAGAGCATACGGCGTGTATGTTTAGATAAAGAGCATGTACCGGCTAAATGGTGGTGTCGTGTTTGCATTGGAAAATAGGCAGGTATAAACTAAATTCCAGTACCAGTAATGATCGCTCGAATCAAATAGTTCGATGGTTTGATCGACTCAATCATGAAGTTTTCTGCTGTAAGCGATATCTACCGGTAAATATACATCTACTTTTTTAGGTTTTACGTGTCGATGTAATTAAATATGGTGGTCTATTGATTTACCCTGCATAAAATGCCTAGATGCACTTGTCAACATGTACGCGTCAGCAAAGACAAATAATGAACTCGATCAAAAATGCGGAAATCTAGTACAAATGTAACGTGGCTTGCATACATCAGTATGATGATCCGGCCTCAACAGGCTTATGACGATAGATACCAAGGTAGTACACGCTAATGGCATAATAATGCACTGGTAACGATATCGGCGACGAAATAAGCACATACGATGATACAACTTATAAAAAAACAATATTTGTGACCGATCCTGTGGAAAAATACTGGCAATGGACGTGGAAATTGCGTTGACGTATTGGAGACATACGTATGACGATTCTTCTATGGTTGAAATAGAGCCGAATACCACTTCATGATAAATGCCTTAACGTAATGATGGATGTGTTATATGTGCAGTCTGAAAGTAAAATGCTTTTCGAAGGATCGATCCATCTTCAACACATCAGCATTTCCATATCATACGGTCTAGGTTCTATATTGAAGGCGTATGCGCGTACGATGGATCGGCCACGTAAAATTAAGTGTGCTGGATGACAATTTTAGTATTTCCCGCTACATATAGATCAAATCCAGCGAAGTGGCAGAAATCCACTCTGTAACGTCGATATGGATGCAATAGGAATCGAGCTTTATATCTGGACAGTTCCCATATTTAGGCATGTACGTAATATTCAGATGCTGCTCGAAAACTAACTATGTATTGGTGTGTTTTCCACAAGATTTCGAAACGTGGCCAAGATCGGTGAGCTTCTGGTACAAAGTGAAAACCGTAAAATGATCCATGAATTACTACTGCCTGATAGAATATATTGGTAGACAGCAAAGGTATAGTTATAGGTCCGGAAAAAGAATTTGATTGATTTATGCGCATAGTTCTGCTAAAATCCTTCAAACAACGACACTCGTTCCCCTCTCCAAATATAATCTTGTGGATTTTCGACGGCCAAGGGTACGAGATTCAATTGCAAGAAGATCTTATCTTGGAAAGTGTTCAAACAGGGATAGAAACAACGATCATAAGCAACAACGAGCTAAGATTGGATGCAAATACAAGAACTAAACTACCATGATAGAGAATACTGATCACTGCTTTAATTGAATTCAATGCCTATCATAATGTTCAAGAACATGAAAGAAAAGGATGGCATGAGTGATGCCGAGTGTACAAGCGTACATACATTGATTTAGTTCAATCGGTCTAGGTCGACAAACATGATTGCAGACCGATATCGAAGCTTCGAGATTACGAGACGGATGGAGATGTAGAAGATCGTCCCGGGCGTGAAAAAGATGTTTGTGGAACAGTTTAAAAGGAATGAAATCAACCAAAGTTAAAAATCAATCCGATTGTGGTAAAGCAATCACAAGATATTACCGTCAAGTTGAAACGTAGGAGCTTACAGACCACATGCGTCATTATAGCCCGAAAACAATTCTGATTAAAAGAATACTAGATGGGACGGGTGGCCCACGATCGGGTACACAAACGCACCAGATCTTAAGATCGTGTATGACAAGGGCGATATGTAGGGGAACGCTGATATGATTACGTAATCTGGTCACGGTCTCGATCAGATCTCGCGGTCTCGATTTGGTCTCACGGTCTCGACTCGATTACACATTCTTGATTCGATCACACATTCCCGATTCGATCAAACGATCTCAATTTGATCCCACAGACTTAGGGCCAGTTGCATACAAGTCTGGTGTGGGCATCGCCAAATTGTTAGAGAGGGCACACTTGGTGTAAAACACATAAGCACGAAGAAGCGATCTTCGGAAGAGGGAGACGCGTGGCTTCGAAATTCATAATACATACAGGCTTGGCGATTTGTTATTTTTTTGATTTGATGGGTTAGCATAAAAGAGAGTTCAATTTGCTTCTAAGTACACGTGTCGACTTCTCTTTCGGATTGGGGTACAGGCCACCCGACATCAAGTGAAGTTACATACTTAAATCAAGTTATATCCCTGGATCGTTTGTCCAGGCATCAAGAACTCTCAAACATGAACTCCAACTGCGATCGGACGCGACAAATAAGTGAATGCGAAGGTGCATGATCGCGAGATGGCGAAAGTATTCAGAAGGCTTGCGAATCAAATATCTACTTTGCATAAGGAGATCTCTTAGAGATCAAGGTGGCTCGTATCGAGCATCTTACAAGTATACCTGCTATCGTGTGAAGGTTTCTACGCGACAGCCCCCGTCCCAGCCACGGTCAAGTTCGGTTTAGACTCGAGGCCACCCATAAGAGTTTAATCCGTCCTACCGACGGGTACACAAAGTGAGCGAAGTATGCAGAACAGAATCGAAGTACTCCTCTGTTAGTCAGTCGTCTAAGCGCCAGTGAAGAGTCGGGATCGATTCCTCCAAAAAGCGATCGCCGCTTCACTACACGATCATGTCTGATCTATAGGAGGTGCTTTCCACGCGGCAATCGCCTTCGTAAGGACCTAAACACAAAAGAGAAATAAATCTCATTAATCCGTAACAAAACGCTTAAGCCGCTTCAAAATACAGATTTAAAAGATGAATTAAATATAATAACAACAATAATTCGAGTACCTTCTCTTCTATCTGCCTATCTAGTTAGCATGAACGCTCTCCTTACGTATCGTCATTTTTGCGATGACGACTTCCCCACGCGGTTCGCAATATCGACGCTGTGAAATCTTTAAATTGTATTGTAAGCTCACCTTGAAAGGTTTTAAGGTAAATTAAAACCTGTGATCGAAAGGGTAGCGACAAAAGAATCAACTCAGGTTCAACTTTAGTCAAAATCCCCGGCCCGTGTAAATTGGGGGAATAGATCATTGAAAAGTGAATGAAAGAGTTAGACTTGCCGAGTTGTAGAAGAGAATTCTAGCTACTCCATTAATCGATTTTACGGTAACCTCATACCGCCTGATAGTATGTGATCAGGTGGACGAATTTCCGATAGTGGCTGGGAAACCCTTTACCTTTTACGACACCACATCCCCAAATAATTGGACAAAGCAATACATACTTTGTCCAATTATTTGGGGATTTGGTGTAGCAGAGACATTAGATCTAGAGACGAAAGGCAAATATACAGCGAGACCCAATTACTAGAATCGCTGTAAATGCCAGAGAAGAAAGCCAAATACCTCGCTAGTCCAATCAGCATCAAATCCGTATAATCGACGATCGCAAGCAGAAACAACTAAAATCGCCAAAGATCGACAATTTGGATTGGTATGTTAAGTCGTGCATTGAATCGACGTTATATAAAGGCACGCTATCGACGCGCGTAAGATCGGGATCATATGCTAAACATTGGAGCACCGAAGATCGTTTTGACCAAGCTACTCTAGGATATATGTCATTATTATCAATGCAAGATGACCGAACGCCTTAGACATAAATTTGTTTTCAACATCCTGCAAAATACGCTTATCTGATGGTTATAGTTACCTTATTCAGTCTCTATAAAAGTAAGCACTCAGATCGATGCGACCCCCATAATAGCGTGTTTACTTTCAAACACCGGTTTCCGCTCATATGTCTTCCTTACGACCGACCGAAGATAATACGATGTGGACCAAATTTGACACGCAGCTGAATTGTTAATCGAACATATTGTTCCAATCGAGAAAAATATGGCTGCAGTGAAATCAATTTTGAGCCGCATTTAATTCACTAGGCGGGTTGATACAATCGATCTTCATCATATGCCAAATTAAATATGATGATCGTATTGAATGACAGTCTTAGCCTTAGCCATATAATTTTAAGAATTGTTCGGTATGTCGCTTCTGGACAGTGAACTATATAAAGTCAAGACCAAACCTTCGATCGACACTGGCTTTTATCAAATGCAAAGCACTGTGACCCAGAAGCTGCAAAGTTTGTGGTGAATAGGAAGAATATTGACTTCTCACATTGATGATATCGAATCCACGAGATGCCATAAAGGCCCCTAAATCATAGACTTCGTGATGGGATCGGTGGAATTGAACGTAATCTAACCGAGCAACTACGACACGGCCATTATTTGGTGGGGAGAACCAATAGGAACTTTAGTAGCTCCTGTCGAATCATCGAAATGGGCTAAAATGCAGTGCACAAAAGTCAATTGTCAGATATGACCATTCCACCACATTTTTATAAATATACAGGGGCAGTTTGGGTGCGGTATGGTTCGTCAAGATTAGATCGGCTTTAATTAGAGACTTTAAATCAATGCCAAATAAAATTTACCATCGATACCTGCTCACATATTTGCGTTACACGGACATTAATCGATACAGATCGACTCATAACAAGTGAGTTAAGTTGATCAGATGTCTTTTAATATATTACGGACGAAATGAATACGATTAAGCCGAGCATGTTTTACGCGCTATATCTATTGGTGAAACGACTATTTTGTACTATCATCGCCTTCCGTGTAATCGACCTGTATTCGGTACTATCCAATGATGGATCACCAGCAATCCTCTATCACTAATTGGATCATATTTGATATTCTTCATGATTAATATTCGCGATACCATTTTGTTGCCGCGTGTGAAGGATAAAAACGTCATTAATTTGACCTTACTTTTGTATGAACTAGGCCGATTATGATAATTATAGGCATTGATGATTTTTGCTGAATATTGTCCGAAGAAATGCCAATAATGCAATTGGCACCGTCGCAACGTGCTACGTCCGTTTTAATTAATTTAACTTACACAATCGAGCGACGTATAAAACACAGAGTCAAGTAGATCCGATCCCAAACAAGTTTAACTATGCTTAACTCGTCGACTATACCAGATCACGATTAATTGGTAATTCGTTCTGCTCGTCTAAGGTTGATCAATTAGTTGATGTTCCGAATTGCTCGGGTTGCGACTTTTCGCGGTAGGAATGCATTTATTGCGTATCTATGTAAGGTAATGATCTCG
>CANTFL010001101.1:0-14601 GCA_947650285.1 Hyaloperonospora brassicae | reverse complement strand
ACTTGGACCACTTGACCATCGGCTTTGACATCCAGTCGACGCCCGACGCAGGAGGCAGCGGCCAAACGACGCGCATTGTCGCGCACGGATACGCGGCCGTGACCGCCCCGGAAGCCTTTGGACCGGTCGCTTCCACCTCACCGCAGTCGAAGACCAGTGCCTCGACTCGGAACCAGCAACAGCGATCGGCCCGTCGTTCGTGTGCGCTGATGAATCCCGAAGCAAAGCACGTGCTCGAGCTGCTCACGCGGTCGCTTCGGGAGTTTGAGCGCGTGATCCGGCGCCGACGACTCGGGTTCCAGTCGTTCGTGTACTTCCTCACGGTCGCCATGGACGAAGCCGCGCTGCAGTCGTGTCACGTCTGTGCGAAGAGCTTCTCGCTCCTCCGACGCGACTTTTTCTGCCAGCTCTGCGGCCACATGGCCTGCCGCACGTGCTCGCACCTGCACGAGGTCGAAGCCACTGTCGGCGACGTGCGTCGGAACCGCATCTGCATCAAATGCGTTCTGCGCGTCGACGCCTGTACGTTCGAGAACGACAATTTGGTAGCGGCTCTAGGACCGACCGTCGTGCGGGACGACAAGCAGTGGTTCCCCGACCGGAGCGAGCACGAGGCCATCGACAAGAGCAAAGCGGACGAGGCCGGTGCATTGCCGACTCCTTCGGCCTCGTCGTTGTCAATGTCGCACGACCGATTGGCGTCGAGGGATCCAGCAACGCGGTCTCGAGCCCTTGAGGAACTTGGCCGGTTGATGCTGTCTACTCGAGCGGCCTCGTCGTTGCAGACGAAGTCGAGACGCCCGACCGAGTCGAAGGAAGAGCAGGACGTTGCAATGGACTTTTCGGTCGAAGACGTGACGCGAGACGTCGAGCACCACGTCGAGCAGAGTCTGCGTGCTACGGAGAAGTGCATCACACTCGAGGACTGTGAGGTCGCTGGGTCGGACCGGGACTACGCTTTCGAGTTCGACAGCAGCTCGACGCACGACCCGAACCTCCCGTTGCCGCCCATGCCGCGACAAGATAAGGAAGAGAGGCGACTGCAGTACATTGACGCGTCGGGCATGTTGGACGCTCAGTTCGACCGGTCGGCTTTGGACCTCTTGGCCCAAGTGGCAGCGAAGCAGTTGAACTGTCCGATTGGGTTCATCACAATGGTCGGCAAAGAGACGCTCCACGCCATCGGTACGTTCCCTTTGCGCCCTCGAGAGACGACAGTCATCCCACGACGTGAGAGTATCTGCTCCCACACTGTTTACGCGGACAAACCGCTGGTCGTGAAGAACCCGCAACGGGACATGCGGTTCGCCCAGATGTCTCTTGTGAAACAGGCGCAGGTCAAGTTCTACGTGGGGTTCCCGATCCGCGCGCCCGACGGTGCGGTTGTGGCGTTGCTCTGCGCGTCGGACTTTCAGCCGCGCGAGACGATTTCGGTCAAGGAGTACGCTGCGATGGAGGCGCTGGCGAAGCTCGCAGGGCAAGTGGTGGCCCCGCGACTAGTTACCTGCTGCGGCGTAGACCGAAGTAATAGCCACATGTAATGAACTCCATCCGTCTCGAGCCAAAGAGCCGATCAGCAGGTGCTTTCTGTGTGTGTGTGTGTGTGTGTGTGTGTGTGTGTCTCCACACGTGAACGTACGTCTACGTGTCTATGTGTGTGTATGTCTGACTCTATGATTTCGTGGATACGGCGGTGATGTGCGGCAATGAAAACCCGACCGATTGGTAACCAGCGGAGGCGTCGGGCTCTTGCACATGAGCTGCTCACGTCTGTTCGATCGAGCGATTGATCGATCGGTCTTCTCGTCTCGCTCTGTGTGTGCCATCGCTTCTTCGCGTCTCCATGTCCCTTTTCGACCGCGACGCGACGACACGTCGATTGGCAATGGCCTGAGCTCCGCTGCCGTGTCGCAATCAATCGCTCATTACCACTGCGCACGCCACTTCCTGAGCCCCAACATGAAGCAGCGGTCGCTTCCGCGTGTTTGGTGCAGCTTCGCAGCTCTACTGCCTGCGATGCTCGCAAGGGCTTTCGAAAGCCCCTTTTACGCCGGCCACAGCGTAGCGTACACGCTCAAGACGGTGTCCGCTGGCGCCTGCCAGTTCATGGACAGCCCGAGCGTCGGCGACTACTACGCTGCTATCAACCGCCAACAATGGCACGCAAGTCGGAACTGCGGCCGATGCGCCGAAGTGTCAGGGGACGATCCGACCGTAGCGGCCACAGTGTACATTGTCGACGAGTGTCCGAAGTGCAAAGCCGGCGGATTGGGCCTCGCGCCCGCCGTGCTAAAGCAACTGCGCTCCGAGCGCTCGCAACGCAGCGGCATCCGGTGGCGCTTCGTCGACTGCCCCGTGCGCGGCCACGTCAAGTTCTGTGCAAACAGCCGCAGCACGCGCTCGTGGGTGGCGCTGCAGCCCGTGAACGCCGTGGCCGGCGTGACGAAAGTGGCGATCGCCGGCCACGAGACGGTCATGCTGGACTCGGGCTTTTTTTTCGTGCTCAACGAGTCGAGCGTGGACCTGTCGAACGTGACCGTTGCCCTCACGTCGACTGCGGGGGAGACGATCACGGACTCGCTGTCGCTCACGCCGGGCAAGTGCACTCCTGGGACGTCCAACTTTGGGCCCAGTCGGCGGGTCAAAGTGCTCAACAACTTTGACGAGCTCACCTACGACAGCGACTACAAAGCAGGCGACGTCATGGCAATGGACGAGGAGGCGCTTGCGCCGCCCGCTCGACCGGCCGCAACGACTTCGGACGCCCACCTCCTTCTCGTTGCGCCCGTAGTGTTGGCTGCCGTCTGTGCTGTGGCGTGGGGTGCGTTCGCCTACGTCGCCAGGCGAGCCAAAGCCACTCCTACCGACGAGTCGAATTCCCTGACAAGTCCCTTTAGCACTCGCAGCTCGCCAGCCATTCTTAGTGACACGATGACGAGATTGTAGGCGAGAGATATGGGGCGCGTGCAGTGCGCTTCGACGCCGCAATGAGACGTTCCTGGAATATAGACGTGTTGAGTGACTGTCGTGGCCTTTGATTCGAACGACAGCGCGTATGTGGCCCGTTCAACAGCTATTACATGACCACTAATAAACAGACCGACAGACAGACCGACAGACAGACAGCGGCCAACCACATGACTGACGACCACGTCAACGACTATTGCGACAGTGTGCCATCGCTTTGCTACGCTCCTGGCCATGTGCTGGCAAAGCACAAGAACGCGCATGTGTAACGTTGCGCTTCCAAAACAATTGGACGCCCGTTCCTGCAGTCCAAGCGATGGTGGGAAGTTCCGTCCTGTGTCTCACCTCCATCGGCTCTCGTGGCTCCTTTTTGTTCGCCCTCGCGGTCGCGCGCCATCGACTTCCGAAACACGCGCGGCGCACGCTGCTCGTCATTTCACGTTTCTCCGTATTATTACCAACTCGGTACCAGTCGCATCGCTCCTCCTCCTTCTCCTCCTCCTCCTCCCAGCCGACGAGCAAACGGCTCGAGACAGAAACTAGAGAAAACCGGATGGTCCGACCAGTGTATTTCGTTGTCGTAGCCGCGACGGCGCTCCTTTCCGCCGTCGTGTGCCATGTTGGCGCCGCTGCAGTGGGCGACGTGTTGCCGTATGGTGGGACCGCCACAACAAAAGCCCTGGGGCAGGCGGCCGCGGTAGCGTGCAATGCAAACATTGGCGACAGCTACGCCGTTGTGAAGCGGTTCCAAGGGAACGTGACGCTCAACTGCAACACGTGCGTCCGGGCCGTGTGCCACAGCGGCCTCTGCGGCGGATCAGCGACCCCCGTGATCCTTCGCATTGTCGACGACTGTCCGACGTGCGAGGACGAAGGCTTGGACATGGCGCCGGCAACGCTTCAGACCATGTCCGGGAGCTCTGTACCGGGTCTGTACGCGATCAGGTGGGAGTTCGTGAACTGCCCGGCGACGCCTGGCAGGGCGCCGCCCACTTACGAGGCGGGGGTCGTCGAACCAGCTACCGCGTCGACGAACCCCGTGTCGATCCTACAGGCGAACGAGAAGGACGTGGACAGGACGCGACGTCAAGAGCCCGCGGCCGCCGATCACAAGCTCGTGATTACCGAAGCCGAGTCCTCTGACGACGCAAAGAAATCGTCCGGCACGAGTCTCGTGATTGTGATTCTTGTGGGTCTGGTTGCCGTCGGCGCCTGTGCGCTGGCGGTCGTCTTCTTTACGGTCGCGAACAAGAAACGACGGAGCAAACGCGGTCCGTGCACGACGCGGTCTTTCGACACGTTCAGCTCACCGGCGACTGCGAAAGTCAGCATCGTCAAGTTCTGAGCTAGAGGAAGCAGTGAGGTCGGAGGAGGGAGGGAGGGAGGGATGAGAGGCGAGAGCACGTAAAGTGAGGTCGTCTGGAGCAAGAGTCGAGTTGCTCGAAGGAGGTTCATGGTCTGACTGGTTAGTGCGTATTGTGCAGGCGTCAAGAGTTCGAGGGTGGGTAGGTAGGTAGGTAGGCAGCAGTGGTAAGGAACCACAACCACTACTAGTACTACTACTACTGCCGCTACTACCAGAATCGCAGTCGTTGCGTGTGTAGACGATAGAGTACACACAGGATTGTCGAATGAAGACATTCCGTATCAACTTTTGTTCCACGAGCATGTACCCTGTCGACGACCTAGTTGCAAGTGGTGCTGTCGACAAAGTAGCAGGTCTTGTTGCTTCCTATAGCGTGCCGAGAACACGCGCAAGTTGTAACGTCAGAGCGATGCCCAAAAGCCTTGAGCCCATTCTGTAGACGACAACGTCCGACGATAGGATGGAAAAGTTGACCATCGGATTATGTCGTCGATGGCCACAAAAGACCCCGTCGATCATGCCCCGCTCGAGCTGTTGCGCCTATTCTACTCGGTCGCTCCAGCTGTGATGACCGCTGGTCTATTCGGGCCAAATGGTGGGGAATGTCGTGCGCTCTCTTCTTACAACAACCACTGCCACCTCTACGCCCTACTATCGATAGCGAGTCGATGCCCTTGTGACGGACATTTCACATCTTTGCGTTTCTTGCTGCTTCCACCGCAGACGAGAGACGTCGGACCCGTCGTCATGTTCTTGTCGTTTTGGTTGTTGGGTACGGCAGTGACGCCTGCGATCGCACTTGCGGGGAACGGCGAAGACTCGTACTTCAATGGACAGGGCACGTCGTACACTCTTGGACGAGTCTCGGGTGGCGATTGCAACTTCATGTACGACTTCGACGTGGGCGACAACTACGCTGCACTGAACAATGAACAATGGGAGTCGAACCTCAACTGCGGTCGATGTGCTGAAGTCTCGTGCGACGACGCTCAATGCCGTCGAGACGCGACGCGCTCGGCTCTTGTGTACATTGTGGACAAGTGCTCTGATTGCGGTCATGGCGACTTGTACTTGTCGTCGACAGTTTTCAAGGAGCTCCGAGGCAACAGTGACCCGTCTCGGTACAAGGTCAAGTGGAAGTTTGTCGACTGCCCTGTCAAGGGCAACATCCAGTACTGCACCAAGAGTGGCAGCAGCAACTCATGGCTAGCGATTCAACCGGCCAACTTTGCCAATGGCGTCGCGAGTATGCGGATCGCCAACCAGGACGTGACGGTGGTGGACTCGAGCTACTACTTCCTGCTGAACAACGGGGCGAACGTCGACATTTCGGCTGTGGACGTCGAGCTCACGTCTGTGTCAGGCGAGACGATCACGGAGAAGTTGTCACTGGCGGCCGACGTGTGCACTGCCGGCACGTCCAACTTTGGAGCGAGTAGTACGCAGAACTTAATGAGTCCAACGAGTCAAAGGGACTGGACTCAAAGCGGGCGAGTGGACAACCAAACGCCGACAAGTGATCCGATATCAGCTGTAGCTCCGTCTGCTGCGGACAGTGGTGTGTACAGCCAGCAGAATGAAGTCAGCAACTTCTTTGGCCGTCTGGATCAAAACACTACTACCAAGTGTGGTGAGAAGTTTGGAGCTGGGAAGGTCATTGCGGCCGATGAATTGAGCAGTGAAGTGTCCATTTTACAGTCAAGCGAGGATCGTGTAGAGAGAACAGCAGCAGCCCACTCTCACCAGCAAGATGTATGGAACGACACCATGAAGATCAACACCAAGTCGAACGATTTTTCGCCGCACACGAGTCCTGTGCTCGTGTCGTTTGCGGTGTTAGCGGTCGTGGGTGGCATCGCTTCAGCTGTCGTCGCCTACACTGTCAAGAAGAAGGCGCTGGATGACAAGCGCGAAGACTTTAATCGGTCATTTGACACCTTGAGCTCTCCGGTTAATATCGACATGACCATTGCAAAGATTTAACACGTGGGCGATGAGTTCTATGCGTGTGCGTGGCGTGCCGGTAGTCGTGAGTGTGTGTGTGCTTACCGTGGCTTTATAATAAGAGTAGTAGAGAGTACCGAGCTACTTGCAAGTTGTCTGCTTAAATACTTCGTATACTGCCCAAACAGGTGGAACGGGTTACTTTACAAAGAGACACATAGCAGTCACGATCAGTTTATCGGGAAAATGCACGAAAACTGAAAAAAGCACAATAAAGGATGCCACTGATTACCGGATGAAATGGAAGCCACCATCGCAGATGGATAAGCTCCTCGGGGAGATATTACGGCGGGTTGGCGTTCCCCACGCCTTGTAGTCACGGCGGTGATTGCACTCAATGTCGAGGGGCCGACCAAGCGGTCATCGGGGTTTCCCTGCGAACTGTGCCTCAGCTTCGGCCATTCCACATAATATGACCATCCGGCCGCCCGAGCGGCCGCGACAGATCAAGAACGATACACGTGTGTCCCTTGGCTACAGCAGCCTCGTCGGATACACCGAGAGCGTCACTTTACGTGACACGCCCCGTACATCCACCGGACTCGTATGAGCACCGGCGATGCCATCCGGGCTTAGGAACTTTACAGACATCTTGCAACCTAAAACAGTTAAATAGACTGGTCTGCCTCTCTCTCTCTCACGATGCCACGATTTGTAGAATTGAGGACATGCAGCAAACGAGTTCTACGAAACTGAAGACAAGAATTGCAGATATTGCTTTCCGATTGAACCACTCCCTACTCTGTTGTATTCAAGCTGCGTGTACAAGATGAAAAGGAAAACGCTTTGCAACGTAAGGCTTACAAGCCAATTAGACTATCATCTACGCCAACCACTTTTCTGACTCCCTAGGCAATTTCTCGCTTGAGACGACCGAAACGGCCTTATAGGTGAGTGTAAATGCTGCGAACGCTCCGGATATAATTTGTACACCCGTTACTCCGTGTAGTTGCACGCCTTCCATGCAGCGACATAGATGCATGTGCAGCTTTCGATGTAACAGGGAACCGATACTTGTATCGACACAGTACAAGAGACATACACCGACACGGTAGGCAGGTGCCTCGAGCCCCTCACGTGCACTGTACGTGCAGAGAAAGGTGACTCTACTAAACGGAGACTGTACTGGGACACACTTCTTACCAGATTGCTGGTTAGTCTTTGTACTGATACAGCACAAAGGTATGTGTTTCCCAGACCTCACGTACACGGTACGTGCAGAGGAAGAGAACGACTTGAGCGAGAAACTGCTCAGGGTCGGGGAAAAAGTTAAAGTATATTTAATGCCGTTAAGTCTCGTCCATAAACCTTCTTTATCCTCCTTACACTATGATAACTACAAGCTCCCAATGTAGAATCTCGCTCACCACCCATTGCGCGCGTTCAGCAGTGATTGGTGGTTTGTTTGTTTGATATCATGTCCCATAATATCAACTGATAGTGGAGCGTATTACATCTCAATGTGCTATTCCCTGGATATTGACTTGCAAGAGTAATATTGTAAAGATATGATCACTTAAGATAGTATTTACATCGACACAATTCATGCCAATGACATGTAACAGGATCACCGCGTTGTTTAGACTTTTAGCGGAGCCCAAACTTGATTACTTTACATCTTTATCAAGTTTCTAAAAATATGCCCCTTTTTGTCTTACTTTAATTCAATTATACAACAACTTCCTAATTTAGCTACCTACTCAACACCCAATGCCCGCACCTAGCAGCAATCGGTTAAGTTGGCTGATTTAATGGCTTTTTATAAGAAACGACTACAGCAGGGCCGAATATTACCTCCGAGGGACATGTCCCTGCAATGTTTAATAAGCAAAGTAAGTGTTTTAAAAAATAGTAACAGCTATGATAATATTCGCATTGACCCATTTTGGATGTCAAAGTTTGTAAAAAGTTCACCCCTTTACATTGGAACGATTTGATGATGGTGAAGCAGGCCTTCCAAAGATCTTACAATATGTAGGAAGGCTGCCTATGCACATCGTGGTTTTTATGAGATGTCGAATGGTGGCAATTGGTGAACACGTGGCTATCGACGCATCATTGTCTGGTACGTGCTGCGGTTCATGTTGCAGATACATCAACCGTTACATCGCTTTGCAGATTAGGTCCATCACAAACGGCAAGATTGGACGTTTCGCGTCGATCGATGTATTGATAATGAGATGAATTTAGGAAGGGGTCAGTAGAAAAGGTACACAGATTGCAGGCTCAGCCTAACGAGTCCGTGAATTAAGGGTCCTATACTAATCACTTCGTATGTTACTCTCCAAAAAGTTGGCTTTACTTTACGGAACTACGTCTTTTTATCCGAAAAGTTGTACAAGAACTCGTACTTTTTATCTTCGGCGACTACTGACCAGTTTTCCACAACTTCATGTCGACGGTTGAGTTTTTGCAATGCGCATAATCTCATAGTGTACCTGCAATGTCAACAGCTGTAGCAAGTATGGTAGACAGACCATGCGACGTTATAAGAGAACATTTGTCGTGGCGTGCGAGTAAATGGACTTAAACATAAGTAAATAAATAGATTCTTTTTTTAGTCTGAAGCTCCAAATGGAAATTATCCATTTTTTACGCAAGAAGTCTGTACAGATAAGCATTGACCAAAGCAAATACAGGTATAAATCCACAATTATAGTCTTATGCACAAAAACACGCTGAAATACAAGCGATTGACACATAACCACCATCTGATGTACCGGATGCGATCGGCACTGCATGCATTATCATTCTGTATGAAAAAGTTAGCAGGAAATGAGCTGTGTATGATTCTGGTCACACAAACGGCAGACGAGTGAAGGTCGTCAGCGCTCCTTTGCACTAATCGCCCAGATGAAAACCTTAAATACTTTGGGGTCCTCGGACACGACCAACTCTGATATAATGATGCGTGAGCGTTTGATGTATACGATACGGATCGACGGCAACAGTGACCATCCAGTTGACATCATCTTTCAGTCTGCAAAGATCCACGTTCTTCATCTTTTTGCGCCTTGTTGTATGGGGTTGCTGCAACGCGACAGCGTGGTTTACATGAGGAGAAGAGGAATCCTTGCGAAAAAATCGCACTTCATGGAGTACGAGCACCCCCTATGCGCAGACCACAAAAGAAAAACCTTTGACCTGAACAAAGCACCGGACGCTGGTTGAATGTACTGTGTGTGTCTTAAATATATTCGCAACGTGCGCGAGAAAACTTCGTTAAAGCTGAAGCAATGCTCTGGCGAGTCATGCAACCTAAAGTGGCCAGGCATGCTCTTGTTGTCGCCAAAGGCTGCGGTACGATCGATACGAATGAGAGTGTCTGCTGACCGAAGTTCGTGGTGTGCAACTCGGACAAGAAATCATATTTGCTACTCACTTGGTTCCGTATATACATTTACAAGCACTCGCGTCATCAAATCTCGTCCCAAACCTGCAGACGATGTATCAGATACTATGCTTACGATTTTTGAAGTTCGCCCGTACATTTCTCTCCCACAATACTCAATAGCTTGATTACCATATCTGAAAGTAGATTTGCTTGATCAAATGACATGGACCTAAAACGATCCGTGCCTATCGTAGAAAACCCGCTGAGCAAGATAGAAGCATTTCAAGTTGAACGCATGTGCCAGCACAGTGGCAGCTTTTGTCAGAGAAGACGTTCCTCATATCGGAGCGACGCAAGGAGAGGAGTCTGTGGTCGTAGAAGAGGAGTGTCACAACCGTGTCGTGTCCGAACATTCCGAATCACCACTGCAAGGCTTGTTTACGAAATTCCCACGAGTCGAGGAACGTGACTACATGGTTTCTCCTACAGCAGTTTTATAGACGCGGATAACAACAATCGGGAAGACATGCTGTGTTGCGCCGCAATTCGTTTGCTGTGCAGGTGGTTCTCTCTATACCAATTGGATCAATCAAAAGAGAAAGAAACGACGAAGGGGCGAGGCGAGAAGGTCCTGTAGCATAATGTACTGTAGCAGAAGATCCTGTAGCAGCCTTGCAATAAAGACATTCGATGGACACCACTGGAAACTACGGGTGTCAAAAGTGTGTTTGCGTCTGACGGCTTTGCGACACGAGCAATGGCTATGTAATGCAGATGGCGCACACTATCGATCTGAAACTCGACGGAGGAGCAGAGTTCAAGACCTCGGTCCTAACGTTCGTGCGTCGTCAGTTGCTGACGCCAGCTGTTGCCACGTTGTACACGCGATTGACGAGAGCCGCGACTAATCGGTTTGAGACGTACATACGACGACGTCGTTGTCGCCTGTCCATATGCCGGTGTTTCGTTTGTTGAGGAAGGAGGTCGATCGAAAGACAAGAGGTAGAGCAGGGACCTTCGCATGGTCCATGTCCGTTACCTATCCGTTCTTATGAGGCAGAATCAAGGACGCGCTATCAAGCGTCTTTTTCATCAATGCTTTGCGCGGCTTTGCAGAGCGACGGTAGCTGCCAGGCCAAAAGATGACCGGTGCAGTCCCACGGTGGACAGTATCAGCTGCTCCCCTCCAGCTGCGTCAGATCGTGTTCGACATGTGCGCAAACGTGTGGAGAGCGTCCCGTTCAGGCAACGGTCGAAACAGGCTTCTTGAGGTACGACGAGGCTGCCTGTCCTGGTCGCACAACATGGGATACGACACAATGCTAAGTGATCGAAAGACGTGGGCAGGAGCGCTGTGGTCCAGGTGCCCACACAAAGCACTCAACCTGACGATTCTACTCATCCTGTCGCCCGATCCCGACCGAGCGTGTGGCTTTCTTGATGCTCGAGCACTGCGGTCGCAAACTTTCATTCTGCTTTTTGCCGAAGACTGTCGAGCACATCACACCACGTCGAGCAATAGACCCGCGCCAACGAGGATGAAGGTCATCCTGTCCATCTTCATCGCTGCTGCTGCCTTCGATCCTGTGCGGAGCCAACTTGACATCGGCGTTTGCGGTGAAAGAACCATATGCTTTGGCATCGACTCGTATTTCGTTTATAAGTATTCGACTGATTGTGTTGCTGCCAGTAGCGACGCGGGTGAACACGCAGTCTGCTGCGCGGAAAGCTGTCGCTTGACGGGCTGCCTCGCGAATGGTGCTTGCCCTCCCGACGAGGATCCTGCGTATGTTCGGAGAGTGGAAAAATTCTGCCAGGATACATCCAATCCCGGAAAAGACTACACGGATTGCGCCGGCAATTGCTGCTCTGCGAGCCCGTATGACGAATGCCCTAAGACTTGAGTTTTGCCCGGGGAGTCGCCAGCGGTCAGGGAGATGGTATGATTAGCCCTCTATCACACCATCGCTTAGAGAGTTATTCGAAAATGACGAAGACATGGGGTTCTCGGCGAGCTTGTGGTGCTGTGCGAGTCCATTGGCAACCGACGACGGCATCAGTTGACGTAAAATAGATGTAATACAAAGAAGTGTCCATTGTTTGCTAAACTGTCTTGTCATCTGTTGCGTCTTGTTGTGTTTGTGCCGCATCTTTAACGCAAGTAGTCGCATCCAGCCTGTCGGGCAGCATCTTCCGCCAGCGACCTATTATCAGATACGACTGTGCGACGCGTATGACGAAGCTCCTAGTAAGTTTGTGCGATTCAGGGTCGCCGAATCGAGTCGCTCAGCAGTTGCTGTGGCCCGCTCCTTATCGTTGGTACTCTTTGTTCTCTTAGGATCCTACAACGATGCAAAGACCCACTCATTCGCAAGCACTGAGTCATTGTGTAGTCGAAAGAGTTGCAAATCCTGTGTGCCACCTATAATTTGACGCGCTACTGATAGACTGCGTTGTGCATTGAACGATCGCCAAAAAGTGGTGACGTTTGTCAAATGCGTACTTACTTTGGCCTTGTCTGTGACGCACAGTCCATACAAACTGGGCAGAACAGTCGCCAACTACCGGTCCCACTCAAACACGAAACGCCTTATCCTTAGTCATTTCTGTCAAGACGACTAATGATGTGAGGTGAAGAAACTACAGCCATGGATGCTGTCCTACTTGATTGCGCCCTTCTACCGGTCTAATTCCAGAGGATACATCTACTATCCATTATATATCCGCTGCTGATGCGGTACAAAACGATGATCGAACACGTTGATCAGATTGTACCAAGAAAATCTACGAATGCACTCGATAGCGATGACTGGAAAAGGATGGCTGTAGTTCGAGGCAAGAACATAGGGATGCTGGGGTACGTGTTGCTCTGTTTACCCAAGCAGCTCATACTACCAGTATCTTATCTGTGCTTGGAACTCACATGGCCTGTCCGTCTGGACAAGATGTCAGCAGTATGTTTCCTTGCGCTGGACAACATTAAAGCATCCAGAAATGTACCAAGCATCGAGCGACGTACGGTGCATTTGATACTCATGATACATTTGTCATGATTGGCGGTGAATTGCATTTATAATAAAACGTTGCACCGGGGTTGATAGTAGGCAGTGCTATCGGCTCTGTATGTAGATGATGTAACGAAGCCAGCCCATTACATGTCATGGATACTAAATATTTCAATTTGATTTTTATTCGATACATAATATTAATTAGGCTTATCGAAGAAGCATGCCCCCACAACAGAATCGCGGGGCGCCCGGACTAGCTGGCTGGGACCTAGAATATCCGGTATCGCCAACATCAGAAACGCCCGTCGCGTGTGGGACAACAACCACGACCGGTCAGGGAATGTGAAGGCCGTAGCCGAAGAGGGCAGTATTAGGTCATCAGAAACACTGAAGAACCGGCTACAACGACAAAATAGATGTAAACGTTGATAGAAATAATCAATACCATCTGGATAAGAAAAAGCTGAAGAAATATTGCCTTCGAGGGAATATTATACGACCACCTCACCTTTTAGTTGCTATAGGCCATGATACCACCCAAATTTATTAGTAATCGCACATAGGCGCGTACGATGGGTGGTGAGCGAAAAAATGCGTAAAAGTTTGTAGTTTAATATAGTTGGCGTAAGATCAAGGAGATTTCGTTCAAAGAAACAAAACTGTATTAAATAAAGCTCGACATTCTTTCAACTCGGAGCATCCTTTGCTCGACTATGTCGCTTTCCTCCAGCGCCAGTTTGTACGTTACACCCGACAGCACAGACTCTTATATTGCACTAAATACAAGGGCTTATCAGCAAGCTAGTAAGAGATGGATGCGTGCGAGGTCCTCCAAACCTACTTCCACCTCGTATTCTTGATTCCACGCATCTTTTCAATACTGGTAGAATAGCATGCGTTTCAAACAGAAGTTAACTTAAATGCGTGCCGTTTCAATGGCCCCGGATACTGAATTGAATCCTCCTTGATCCCTCGATGAACGGACATCAATGTCAGGCCACTTCTGCCTTCTGTGAAGTTGTTATCCGTTCCTGACTGAAGCATGATCTTTTGTATAGCGATACCCTGTCCGCTGTACTGATTTTGATATTCGCGCCATAAAGTACCCGAACCAAGAATACCGTACACTACACACCTGTATAAAGTCCATGCATCGCAGTCTCAAAAGTTGAAGATGTGAGTGGGTGTGCTGACGATGAGTAATGAAGTAAATGTATCTGCTCTTCGTTTGTGTGTGTCTCTTAGTCACGCCAGTCCATGGCACAGGTCCTGTTAGGTGCGACGTAGCGGAGCCTGTTTTCGATATTTGCGACTACAGTAAAACCCCTCTTAGATAATCCCTTTTTAGCTACTAACCCCTTGTAGTTATTAAACGTTTTCGGTCCAACGTTGGGCAAGAGAGGTAGACCACGTGACAACCCAGCCCCTCCTACCTAATATCCGCTGCTACCTAATAATGTTTTATTCGCCCGATTGTATGAGCTAATAGATGTTCTACTGTACATAGTTGGTGCCACTCTTTCGCTAAGTCACTGATTGCGGCTCCGCGAGAGTCTGTACGTCATACACACGTTCGTGAGTGGATTAGAATCTGGTGACTGCTGTACTATATTGTTTCTGACAGGCCACGAAGGTTCTGAAGTTCAGCTCAAGACCTTTCAGAGGTAAATTCTGATCTCACCTGCTGGGCTGTTGAGCGACATCTTGACAGATGGGACTAGAAAGTACGGACGCCACGTGAGGAGGTGATTGATGGGACGGAGAGAGACGGGCGTCGCATGACAAATTGGCACGCGGGACGGGGGGATGAGAATGCTATATGCAACTTGACGCGGTCCAGTTGTAGTGATGTTAAAGGAGCATGTCTTAGTGCTGACAAACGAGGGTAGTTAACACGGAATATATCTTACGTTCACTTCTAC
>CANTFL010001100.1:0-18554 GCA_947650285.1 Hyaloperonospora brassicae | reverse complement strand
CGAAGTGGACGTCGTTCGAATCGATGGCAGAGTGTTGACGGAGAAGATTGGGGGTCACGGCTGTGGGTTCGCTTGGAGAAGTAGAAGGCCGCGAGCAGGCTGGTCTCGACTGGCAGCACCTGTTCGTGGACCGCTCTCCTGTGTCGGAGGCTTGCCGGGAGTACTGACGACGCTGCACTTGTTGGGTCTGGACCACCTTGTGGCGAGACGTGACCTGTCTGCTATCCAGAAATGGTTCAAGCAGCAGGATGCCGAGGAGTACGTGGACACGGTGTTCCGCCTAGCTGGTCTCAAGTACGCGGTGATGACAAACATCCCGTTGGACCGGAGGAGGCCCGACACTGGCTGGGTGATCCAGCCACAACCACGCCGCCGCCTACATGGTCGTGCAATACTTCCGTTCGGCTCTGCGGGTAGACCAGGTCCTGCTTGGCGATTGGGCGTCCATCAGCCTGACGCTGGACGTGTTCAAGCTACCACATACGCTCGCGGGTGTGCGTTTGCTTCTGGAGAAGTGGATCAACATTATAAAGCCCGAGTACTTCATGGCTAGCGTGCCCATTTCCTTCGAGTACTCGGATGAGAATGCGCCTGCTTCTGCTGGTACAAATGAGCTGCCTGATGGTGCGGAAATGCTGCTCCAAGTGCTGCTGCCGCTGGCTGAAGAGAAGAAGCTGCCGATTGCGCTAAAGTTTGACAGCGTGCGTCCGATTAATGCTCGCTATGGTGTGGCCGGCGACGGGAGTGAAGCCGAGCAACGTGGATATTTTGATCGAGCTGTGCCGTAACTTCCCCAAAGTAAAGTTCCTGGCCACGTTTCTCTCGCGTGTGAACCAGCACGAAGTGACCGTGGCGGCCAACAAGTTACGGATCATACATCTGTATGACTACTGGTGGTACTGCAACAACCCGTCGATCATTGAAGAGCTCACGCAGATGCGTATCGAGATCCTGCACAGCGTTCACGAGCCAGCACTCGGACGCGCGTGTACTGGACGAGCTCATTTACCAGTGGAGTTACTCTTGTTATGGGCTGAGCCCGTTACATAAAAATTGGTACGACAGTACATACTTTTGAATATTATCTATTTTGATTAATTCAATCAACATCACTCGAGAAGAGTGATGTTGGCGGAATATTACCTCTTAGGGCAATATCCGTGGAGGGGTCCACATCTTGGTTGATGTACACGGTACATCAACCAATTTAATTACCAATCGCTGCTGGACGCGCGCAATGGGTGGTGGACAGAAGACCCACATAGGAGATAGTAGTTTAATTCAGTTAGATTAAGACAAAAGATGATTTGGTAAGAAAATAACTATATTAAATAACGGTTCTACTTTTCCCTCAAGACAAATCTTTCGGGTTCTGTATTGTCTTGGTAGCGCTTCCTCACGCCACGTGTACGTGACGTCGGCGGCACACAAACTTGTGTTGAATTGACACAAGGCGTGACGCGTTACAGCAATTCAACAAACAGCAAAGCAATATATTTCGAGAATTGCTAAATTCACACCCCTTTTCCTTAGATTCACACCCTTCCTTCAAAATCTTTTATATATAATCCCTATTCATTTTTAGATTTGATTTCTGACAAAGGTATTACTCAATAATCTAGGCCATTAATTGGCAAGTAATACGTAAGGAATACATAAGATACTACTCACGCTTGTGTCTAGCTCCTCCAGCATTTTCTGATAGGGCACCACGCAATAACATGCTTCCTCCTCCCGAGGTTGAGTATGCCAGTCGGGAGCAACTTATGGATACTGTGCAGACGTTCGCACGTGGCCAAAGCTATGCTGTTACGATTACAAGTTCGATTGCAGGAAAGCGTGTCTACCTTAAATGTGATCAAGGTGCCGTAAACGTACCAAAGGTTGGAATAGAGCGCCAACGCCAGACCAGCTCACGCCGAATTAATTGCCCGTTCCTTTTAAGTGAAAACTTCTATATATAGGATTTTGAAGGAAGGTTGTGAATCGAAGGAAAAGGGGTGTGGTGTCGCCCGTAGCCAAGTGGCAGAGAAAGTACTCGTCTTTGTCCATCGGCGATTCCGTACCTTATATATATAAGATTTTGAAGGAAGGGTGTGAATCTAAGGAAAAGGGGTGTGAATTTAGCAATTTTCTATATTTATGATTATAAAACATCTTTTTGATTGAATGTGGTTAACAAATTATTTTAACCATCTCAAGGCAAACATAATAAGAATTCTGCATGTAGACCATAATTTTAAAGTCAAATATATGTAGAAATAGCATGGGCAATGTATACCGTGCACAGATATGATACAAGTGGCATTCTGGTAACTTTTTTTAATTTGATCCACAATTGATTTATTTTGCATCAAGCCCAATCAATTGATCACCCCAGCCGTTCAATGCTGCAAAAATTCCAATAATAATACGACTTCTAAAGTGAAACTGTAACAAAATTGCAATTGCTATAGACCCTGATAAGTATACAAACAACTGCGTATATAATGTTTTGTCGTTGTTTATATGTACATTAAAGAAAATTGAGCTAGCACTAAAAGGTAAATACCTTAAACCTGCACATTATCTCTCTCTAAACATATAAATATATCTGTGAGCAGGTAATGATAAAATGTAGTCATTTTTAAAGGTTCACGAAATGAAATTTTCTTAAATAAAACCGCCCTTTTGGTATTAAACACTACTCCAGACCTATACACCCCCATAGGTATTATTAGTATGACGACACTTATCAATCGTAGATTTCTATGCATTTCTTTTGCTAAACTTTAGCACCCTGCAGCTGCACCAAGTGAATATCAAAAATTTTAACTTGTTAATTAAATCAATATCGCACAAAAGGAATTTTTCCTTTCTTAAAGAAAGCGTACTAAATTAAAATTTTATAAGTGCGAATATTTACACCACTGACCATAATTGTTGCAATTATTTAACATTTAGGGTGTGACTTGCATTGGAACTAGCACAACTATGTAGATATATGATCTTGCTCTCTCAAGGCAATTTATAAAAATTTGCACAACGCGAGGCTTCACTCGTTATAATACTAGACATTGTATTTTTTCTGCTATTGTCTCTATTCATTTCTAAGAAAATTATCATTAATTGAAAGGCAAATTATAGTGTACAAACGATAATTTGTTGAAAAGGAGAATAAAAAATGCCCCATATTAGGCACGGAAATAGAAAATGCTCCAGATAATTGACAAAAATGCTACACGTCCATATAAAATCATTTGAATGTGGTACACAAAAGTAGAATCATGATGCGGCCACACTTGGTTTACGTAAGCGCAGCACATCGATACAAGTTCTGGTTCTGGTTATGTTGGTTCTCAACACAATTTGTATGAGCCGTATGCATTTTACTATATCCTCTCACAACAGGAGCTGGAAATTTAAGGTGAAAATTGCTTAAATACCATCGTTTTATTTAAAATGTGTCATTAGACTTAAACGCAGCTCGTTCAATGCAGCACCACACTCGTCTTTTTCTAGATATACACACACGCACACGTGCACTGTCCGTCATAAAGCACCAGCACGCGCGCGTTGCGGGCGTTCGTGCACGCGACCCCATCCACTGCAACGACTTCATCTCGTAGCAGAAGAACTACTTGTAGCAGCATCTACAGAACAACGACAGCAACCACGGCACCTACAACAACAATAGCTGCATAAATAGCAGTAGCAGATTTCACTGAGTACCCCCTAAGCACCCCTAACACTACCATTTCCCCTAATTTGTAGATTATTGGTATGTCGGTTATCCACACCATTTTCTGTCAAATGTTTTGTGGGTTTTTGGGAGATCAAAATGATGGCTTTCGAATTCTCGATCGATCCTCTGCACGACGATCTTCTCTTCCCTATTGCGCACAAGAATCGTGTTCGAGTCAATTGTCAGGCAGAAACGCTTGCCCATGATGGCACTTACGTCTCGTATCGCGCAGCATGGGCCTTTGCACCGCATATTATTATACACAAACCCATTAGCAGCAGCAAGTGAGTCAACAGCCGCTTTTAATGACAGTTTACCAGACGCCTCATCAATGACCAACCGTCGCATTATAGCGTCTGTCTGAGACTACGCAATTTATGCGCGGTGACAATCGTCTTCCCCAACGAGCTCACAAAACGCGTCAACGCACGAGCGCTCATTTCTTGCAGACCAAATATGGTCATAAATACTAATCTTGCGATTGCCCGGCGCTGCTGCATTGTCAACGGTCGACCGCAGCAACGCCAAGCACCTGAGCAGGTCAAAGACACATTTCACTTCCACAAAAACCAAAACTTCATCCAGAGATGGAATTTAAACAAACACAAGTACCTAAATGTGTATATGTGGCACCTGCTCACCTGGTCGAGTCGCGGTAAAAAAGTTGAATATAGAACCAAATTTAGCAAAGATCTCACATCCCATCAATCACTTATGTAAGGGTAAGGATCCCATGATCCAATACCGCGATTTGTATATTATCCGGATATCCATTCATTAATTAATGAGCACGTCTTAATGCTGGTATGCATGTATCCTTGCTAAATATAGGTACGTCTCGACAAGCATAGGTAGTGGTGTATCGGATTTTATCAAAGCTATAATTAATGATTTATTAAAAGTTGATGTCAGTCGTTGTATTGTCATTCCTAATTTCTCACCAAATTGAAAGATTTAATTCATCTCGGCAACAAACCTTTCGATTATTGACGTAGAGATCTATCTAGGTCATCAAAAAGTTTGAAATACATTCTCAACCTATCGAATGCGCATTAAAATCTATCAAATTAAAATTTATGGAACAACATCGTTTATTGTGGTCTGTTCAATATGAAAAATATTGAACGCGGTAAGGAATCGTACATATATTGTACGTGAGAACAAAATCGGAACGTTAAGGGTTTTGATATATCTGGTAGGGCTAGAAACCAAAAATATATAAAGTTTACCGATTAGTGTTTTGTAGGGTAAGTAGGATTATGTCCCTAATCTGTCAGATTATGCGTAATAAAACATTCCTATATATTTAACTGTATATATAGGTATATTCGAATTTGTAATCATTGAAATATAGAGAAACAATGTCTACCACATGATACGTGCGCTTCAACGGAGAGGACCGCAAGTCTGTCAAACGTTCGGATCACCTTCCAAAAACTGATACAATTTGGTATGATCAATGTATCTGCTAGGTTACAGCGAAAATTCCTATCTCGTTTAAATATAAAATACTATTTTCATTATGATTTAAGACGCAAACAATACTGTAACAATGCCACAGTCGGCCACATGAGGTATTCCACCAAATCCAAATCACACCATGGATAAAAATCGACCATCTACAATCTTTCTGTAAATCACATTATTGTTTGATGCACAAGTTGGAATGGATGTGATCTGTGAATTTCTTTTTCAGATTAAGTTCGAGTTTAATGCAAAAAAGGCGGGACATATCGGCCACGATTTTGATACGAATTTCTATATTAACAAAGACAAAGCCGTTCATATTCGCAATTCATACTCATGATGTTGAAAGAGATATGCAAGTATATAATTTTACAAAAAAGGTTTAATCCGCAGACTAATCTGAGGAACAAGACAATTATATTGTAAACCTATCGTGCTACAATAATAGGAGCAATATAATTTAAAAAAACATGGCACTAATATGACTGCTTGAAATGTAGATACAATCGCTACGTCGTATGGATTTCAGCCTAGACGATACCGCTATACCTCGACAAAATCTATTTTTTTTTACTTGTTTAATTAGATAGGACTGTATACAGCCATATAAATGAAGTGCCAAAAGATGCATCCTTTATGAGAATGTGGTTTTACCTGTGGTAAACATTTGACTCAGATTATCATAGACGTGTAGACGGATATCTTTGAAATTACTTAACTTCTTTAAGCAATAATTTTGTATTCCGACAATATTTATTAAGCTCACAACAAATTCAGTAAATTGGATTTTGCAAAATCATTTGTTGGATTCGTCAGGAATGACAATCTTTTTTGCTGTTCTGGTCTCTCAATCGAGACCGTCTTGAGAAACAAACTAATTTTTGTGTGTTTTGCGGAGCAGAAGTTGGTTGTACACCTTTTGATGAGCTGACGACATATTTTCAGCAGCTTACATTTCGATAATCTTATTTTGTCTTCGTGAATTCATACGTGATGACCATTCTACACCTAAAACAAGAAGAATACTCGACACTTGAGATGCCGTTACATAACTTAAGGTATAAATAGGTATGTGTAATTAGCGATCACCGAAAGGCATATAAAAATGCTAGCTCGCAAAGTGATATCTTCCGCCATTCTCGATTGTTTGTAAATTTCTGAAAATTTTACATCTATAAAGCAATCGTAAGATGGTAGCATATGTAGACAAGGCCCATTCGATACCGATTAATGTCTGTCATGCAGAGTATTGACCCATAATATTTAAAAATAATAGGTATTGAGGGAAGAATGTTTGTTCATCAGTCAGTCCATCATTCCGTAGTAAAGGTAGTTAAATTGTAATATCAATCTTATGCAGCATATGTTGCCCTCAAACTAACCCGAATCTGCTAAATACAGCTATTCAAGCTCAAACAAGCCTGTACGGTTTTGTACATTGCCGCGTCTCCGGCAGCAGTTACAAAGACCTTATTTTTATAGCGCTATTAAGAATACAAATTATACAAAATTTCTTGAAGCCTGATTTCGCTAAATCAGTCCAAATATTGAAATACACTACGGGAGTACTTACAACGATCTTATATATTAACGTGGAGAAGTTTAAAAAATGCGACTTTCTTAAACCATTAGCGTTTCCTTTTTATGTGGTTTCTTGTGGCCACTATTCTGTTCGATAATGTGTTGCTACATCGTAATTTTATCTCGCATTCAAAATTTCAAATGAGTCTATATTTGCTTCCATATAATCAAATCAACAACTTTTAATGCTGCGTTATAGGTATTATTTACAGACCTTAATAACAATTTTTTGCAATGCATCTGCTTAAGCGGTGTAATTGCTATTCTGTGAGTACCCCGTTGCACCAAATGTTTTCATTTTATTTACTGCAAGGACCAATGGTGATTAATAGAAAGAAAGCAAGAAAACAAACACCCACAAAACTAATATAGGAAAAATTTATGATCGACCATAAGTGAAATATGCACTCACGATGGGTACGTAATATCGTCCTTTGTTCGATTATAATGGCTGGCTTATACATTACCATTTCAATAGGCACCGATGAGATATTATATTTGTATATAAAACGTCATATCGCTGCTAATGCATACGATTTGAGAACGATAAATGCTGAATAGACGTGTAAATTGCGATCGATTCAAGAGCGAAATTATGCGTTTGTTGTTTAAGTTAGCTGAGCTTATTTGGTACAGGTTCAACCAAACATATAGATAGAGTGTACAAAAAAATATAATCAAGAAGGGTCAAACACACATTCGAGAAATTCGATCGAGGCTCAGAATGTTTTTCGGTCGGTTAATAGAGTCAATTGTGCGCATCTTAATTATAAAATTTACCCTGGCATTAAAAAGAGAACCAACAATTGGGGTTGTTTAGAGTTAACTGATTATATAATGGCGCCACACTAGCCCCTTTTTGTTGATTACAACAACAAAAAAGTCATTGATGACCGAGTGGTACATATTACGTGCTATTTAGATGTCGGGTGACGACGTATGAACCTTTGTTCGTATAATTACTTCCTCAGCACGAAAAATTCGTATTATCTATATAAAAATATATATCACGTCACAGCTTTGATCAAATAAACCAACCAGCATAAGCAGTTTTGTTCAATGTGACAAATATAATCTGTTAGAATTGTGTGTTTGCTCAGTGTCTGGTCTGCTTAAATCGACCCTTGTGGCCAAGTGAAAGGCGCTGTCACCGGAACCAGGAGGATCGTGGATCGATACCTATGCTAAAGATGTACGATTACACATCACCAGAGACTGTCTGGTAATGTCTGATATAGTAGGTCGTAATTGTACTCGAATATACCTCAAAACATTTATATTATTCACTCTCAGTGTCCGGCTGCACTACGTGTCCGTATATATCTGTATGACAGCCTGCTATACTACCAATAGTAACTCATTTTCTCTCTACTACATTTCATTTCCTAAATTACGGTTTGCCTTTCTGTCCGTTTGAGCTGACACAGGTCTGGACTCGAGCAAAATGCTCGCCCTGTCCTCGAACTACTTTGACACCGCTCTATATCCTCCTAATATGACCGATACAATACTGCCGAGGTGACAGCTTACATGACTTTATTTTCAAATCATAAGGTCAAGATAACGAAATAGTATCAACGTGCTAAGAATTGATTGATAATGCCGGTTGAAAAGCAGGATCAAAGGGTCAAAACTTCTTTCCTTCATGTTGCGAATGCCCAAAAAGCTGAAAACGATTTCACTATTCATTATAAAAGGGTTTATAAAATATATGCGCGGATGCACACTACTGATCTTATGAATGTGCACATTCTGTCATAATACACATAATGATGACAATTCGTGAATTCCCGACATGTCATTTTCATTCCCATTCTGTATCGTTTGTTATTTCTCTAAAGAAGAGATACTGCTATCCATATCTCTACATTGCAATTTTTCATCGAACGCAACTAGACGCACACTTTTGTGTCTTACTGTAAAGTTTTCGCTTTTATTAATTGTCATTAAGTCAATGTTGTTGTTTTTTCGCACAAAATCTTAACGTCAAAGTATATGAATAAAAGAACTTCGGCAAAAATTTTGTCCCTCTAGCACTCCGTAATAGGCGCTTATGGCGTATTACACGCCTTGTGGTGTGGTCTAATATATTTGTGGTATTGAACAAGTTTATATAATGGGTGGCGGATTGGAGTAAGTCAATTTCCTTTTGTTAATTTTTTGGATTCATCGCTCTTTTAAACCCCATTCGTGTACCTCTCCCTGGGTCAATACATAGCATTAGACCGAATTGTTATAATTAACATTACCTTATTTGAATCTTGTCTAGTTGCCAAACCTTCTCTATTACCCAATTGGAATCAGAAACGTACCCCGCACGAAGGACAATGAATTGCGATATAATGGATCTTATAACAACATAAATAACATAATAAGTTGTATTTTTCATTTGAAAAAAACATCAGGCTTTTAATAATCACATCAAAATTAGCTTGAGCAGTCCGAGGTTGTTCTTTACTACAATAGACCTAAGAGCATAGTAGAAAGCTCGGCCAATTTGGCGCAATTTCATTTAATATAACATCAATGATATGGACGGGTGACTCCTTATTATTATTATTTAAATATATATAATGAACGATTCAATCCTAGTCGATACGAAAGAATATTAACAGCATATTTGACGTTCGACACGGGAAAGTGGCGGATAAACAACGTAGCTGCTTTAGAATTATGCTCGATATGAGCTGCTTATGGTACTGTATATTACACATAATTCGATAAGGTTATATTACGGTATCTTTATGTTCATAAAAGTTGTATTGTTTGTCGAGAAAGACATCTCTTATAAATCTATTTTCGGAGTATGCCAAACAACTAAGTATGCGACATTGCCTTGACAGAACGCACGGACCCAATTTTTAATGATACGATACAAATTGTTGTCAATATCTCTTATTTTCGATCTCTCTAGCTTCTCATTAGTTTTCAGTGTGGCTACGAAGGCTAGGAGCGAGATATCTCATTGGAATTATGATTGGACTTACTATATTTGTTGTACGAATGGAAGTGTCGATTTCGGTCGACGATTCTATTCCGTATCACTAAAACGTAAAACATATTCTGCCATCTGGTCCTGCGTGCTTTGAACAGTCAATGTTTCGAGTATCCTGCATAACATTATTTCAATTTTTGTATATGATGCAGCATGGGTGCAATTTAACAATAAGCGCAAAGACGTAGTTTTCAAGCACCCATTGTACGATAAGTCAAATTTGCACGTCAGTAGTATCAGCAAGCGGTAAAAACTTACGACAAAAACATCTCAAAATACAAATAAGATGGCCGTATCTCCAAGCCTTCAATGAAGCTGCTTCTACATCTTCAGATAGTCGAGCTGATTTCTATATTATAGTGCCAGATTCTAATTAACATCCCGTAAGAGCGATAAATACATGAGCGCTAACACAGATTCGGTAAAGAACTCGACTTGGATAAGTGCAAAGAATCTGTATTTCTTATTGACATACTTTTATATCTATTCGTTTCGATATTGGCAGTATCATAAACAGTCATTTGCCGCGCCGTGGATTTTATTTTAAAATCAAATATACCTCACAAGTAGGATGGACACATGTACAGATATGGCGTGGTATTATGGCCGCGGTGATAAAAATATTGGATTCTATATTGTCGAAATCAAGTGATTTGGTAAGTAGGAAAATCTTTCGGCTTTTATACCGTGTTTTTGTATTGATACATCATTATGTAGCTGAAATGCTGATTAATACCAGTTTAGTTGATCGATCTACGAACACCAATATGTATGAGCAATTTTTGACTGATACGTGATAACACAACGAGATGATCAAGCTTATATACAGCAATATTTGACAGCACTTAGTTGCAGATGTAGTACTTTTATACAACCACAAGGTTCAACGCGCCTCGTAGATTCTTCGAATCCGAGTTATTTTTAAAAACAATGTATCGTGGTTTGGTAAAAATTTTGCATTACTCTGTGGAAAATATATGTACTTAAACAGCTTTTACAAATTAACATAACAGATTCCGCTAGTCAAGTGATCTTATTTTTATCTTACGTTTTCGTGAAACAAAGTCAACACGCGTTTTGCCAGGTTAAAGTTTGAATACCGTTTCCACGTAGCTAATACCTCAGTTAAAACTCCCGTGAGAGTCGCCCTCAGTTTGGAAGATTTTAATACTATCACACTTGTAGCTTCACACCAACGTGATTTCGTCACTACACATTGGGAAAAATGCATCACACAACCATAAATGGGAAGGAGGAATCACACAGAGACCACGTGTGACCAAGTTCTTTTAAAATCCATAGATAGGCAAATTGATTTGGACAACAGGTGGGTCTGCAATTTACATCTGAATAAGGTTTGCGACCCGCTAACACATGATCCTTTGTCTGGAAAAAGCACAATTTAATAAAAACGGATTATACTTCCATTATGAAATTTGAGCTCGCATATAAGTGATGTATGCAGATGTAAATTGAGATCGAAGGTTCGATGGTTAAGAGACCTAAACATCGTACTAGAGAGCCTCCAGACTAGTAAGAGTTCTATCTATATTGTAGATACCGGGATTGTGAAAAAAATTGGTTTGGATCCATTGCGTGAAGTCGCCACAAATATGTAGTGAGACAAATTACACAATATGCGATAAGGCTATACGCAACCTGGTGTAATGCGATTTGTTAAATCGCGATCGGGCATGGTGCGTCCCATCATATTGCAATTTGGAATACCGGGAATATTCGGTGTAATATGTTCCACAGGGATATTTGATGATGTTGTCTCATGTGAGTAATAACTTTGTAATCCCACGTGAATTGTAATATCAATCATAATAAAAAACGGACTGACCTCTTTGTTAAATAGATTTCGTAAATAAACACCCACTTTTAATTACTTTAATTTCGCTAAAAAAAATTAATTGGTCTTAAGATAGTATAGAGCGCCTAACTTCATCAATCTATCGACACGTTCGTCAAGAACAATGTTATGTATAAATGCCAAAGCACTGTGAATTTTCGCACTTTATTAATTTATTCGACGCCTACAACCGCTGTGGATAGATAAACGCTATCTTGAAACGACTTAAGCGTTCCGAAGGTAAATAATTTAAGTAAAACATCTTGACTTAGGCGATCCAATTTAGGTTGGGCGATTTGCATCTAATATTCCAAGCGTACCCGCCATCGTGCCAGGTATTTCGTACGGTCGCCCCCTACCATTTCTAACACGGTCGATTGTTGCATAGCGTTCGATACATAAAGAAATCGGCAACATGCTCATAATAAATTACAAAACACAGGGTACGAAATGATATCAGAGTCAGCCTGATATAAAGTATTATTATTTGTGACATATGATTCTGGGAAATACAAACCTTATATTCTAACTCCAATGTTTCTGAATTCTATAAACTGTTGCAGTGACTTGATGGTCTACTCATTGGTTAATATTACCATGATATCAACCCACCAATCACAGCTAGACGCGTGTTGTGAAAGATGAGGAGACGTCGTTTAACATGCTTTGGCAACAACATTATCGAGATAGGACTAACAAGATAAACATATTTTAGGACTCTGATATATATTGATACAGTTTATCTCTTCTCTTACGAAACTTAGTTGTTTCCTACTAACGCCATCTAATAGGAACTACTTCTCACTGCAACCAGTAAGAAGTTGACACGCACTGTTGTCAGTGCGTAGCTACCCGTGCCCCGACACGCTTTGTGCATCACGCCTCTTGACAATTTGGTAGGTTTGTTTGCTACTAATGAAACAGGCGAATTATGCAACACATAAGTAAGGATGTAAATGAATGATCGCAGGCATGTCATACTTGGAGTATATCATACATCAAAGGTGCACTTTGTACTTTACATCTTGTGGCGCTCTTGGCTCTTTTCGTGTGGTAATTTTTGTCTATATGTTTTATTTTCTTATTTCGCGTTGGGTTTTTTATATTATTTGAGCACTTTTATCATGGTAATTGTTTGTATATATTTTATGTCCTCGTTGCACGAACTGATTAGACGTGAACTTACGTTGGAAGCCATTATCGATAGGTACGTTAGTTGAGGCGTACTATTGAGCACTCGATGCTGTGGATTCCTTTTTAAGCATGTCGCTATGTGAGCTAGTTCACTCTGTGAGCCTAAGCGTTTTATTTTGTTGAGGAAGATGACGTCCAAATCTCAAGTCCTTGCTAAGATTATGGTGAACGAAGTAATTCTTCGTGTCTAACCTTTATATGATCATGAGCTACTGCAGCTATGCTACATAGTCAACAAGCCGAAGTTGACTTACCCACGGCTACATATACTTGACGATCGTCCGTACGCTAGCGTCAATAGAGAAGTTATTCTGGCGCGAGAGGTCCGTGTACGACGCTTGCTGAGGCGGCTCTCTTACTACATTAGTGACTCTGCAAATTATGGCGTGCTCGCAGGGCCTCCCGTTCTACCCAGTGCTAATAGATTCGACGATTGCTGAGCTGCGATGGTCGTGTTGCTGATATTGATATCGAAATGATATTGTGGTGCTGATAGAGGTGCTGATAGCGGCGCTGCTTCAAATGTTACCGAGCCGGTGCTATTTTGCCGAGGCCGTGGTGCTGGAGGTCCGAGACCTTCTCGACTAAGAAGTATCGCTTGACGTTTGTCATCGACTGCTTGTAAGATAATTATATGCGTCGTGCGACCATCACAAGCACTTCCACGAAAGCAGCTGCTGAGGAAGGCGATGGGCTACTAAAAAAGTGCACGTTTACTAGTTACTTCGCCCTCGCACCCGCAATCGGGGCTGACAGCTTTCTCATTGGAACAAGTTGCCTTCTTTTCATGAGATGGTCGCACGAAAATGCCGTCTTTGTCAAGAATGTTGTCAGATTTGGCAGCGAATAGAACAGTGTAAGCTCGTCAGGATAAATCACTGTGACGCCAACATCTACTCAACTGATGTATCTCAATGATGGTCCGGCAGTTCAAGCTGACTTGCCGTAGTGAAAGGCTTCCGTCGGCGGCCTTTGTCAACCATCAACCAAGAGATTACCTGATGCATCTATTGGTACTCTATACGACAGGTGCAAATGAAGATGCCGCCGATCACCTCATGCAAAGCATGTATGTATGTCATATGCGCACAAACTATTGTGCTACCACGAAGCTCTCACAACAAGGTACAACCTACCCTCGAGTACCTGCCACATCGATACTCGTCATAAGCTCGTTCCCCATGCGTTGTCAAAGCCGTCATCCCATCATTGGAAAAGCCACAACATGGGCTTTTCAGGCTGCCACCACATGATCGTAGACTTGAAGCTGGCACTTGTAAGCTCGCACCTCCTGATCGCAGATCTTTGGTGTTTAGGCTGTCACCACTCGATTGCAATACATGCTATAATCCAGCGGTATGTCGCAGGCGGACAATACGTACCCCCAAATTTTCGCTATCAAGTAGACGATGCGTCAAGCACAACTTGGCAAGTTATGGAGCTTGGTTCATTGGCATAGACGAGATGGCGGTAATGCACCTCCATGTCATCGCTTGTATCTACTATCTGGATAGCTGCGTTCGATATCGTGAAGGATGTCTTTTTGCAAAGCACTAGCAGAAGTGTATGTAGAATGCACCTCATCTATTGAACGAAGTGGTGTGGTGAACGGTCGACCCGTCATTCGACACATGCACGATCGGACTGCAAAGATGTTCGACAATAGTGTGATGAAAGCACAACGCGAGCTACCACGAACGAAAAGAAGTGATCGGTGCCGATCTTGCACCATACACAGCGTGAAGCACCCGTGCTCGAGCGCCTGCACTTACGTTGTAATCTTGCAGATACGAAGTGCACTGTCGAGGACTGCTTGCATTGTAGTGCAGAATTTTCGTCGTGCAATGTACAGACAAAAGATCGGGTGTACAAACTTAACTGCGACACAGCTTTGCGACGCGAAGTGAAATCCTGCACTGTAAGTGTAAGAAGTGGAATGTACCCATACAGGGTAGGTGCAAACCGCAGGATCAAGCGTGGTTACAGCAGAGACGATAGGACGATAGCTGGGTTTGTCGAGATTGGTGCGACGTGTAATCGAGACAAAGTAAAGATGTGAACATCACGCGCGAAAAGCGACGATCCTACGAGCTGGAAAAGTGCGACACAACATCGGTGGTGTCTCACTTTCTCCAGCTCAAGGAATCAAGCTGATGTACCACGTCGTTGGTTCATGATTCAGGTACGACTTGAGACGGCGACACGCTCGTGGCTTGTGTGCTCGACAGAGGAGTGGCTCTGTACCTCGTCTTTTGATACCAGTCATTCCGTCCAGAGAACAACATCGAGCGCTGGCTATGTACGCACCTTTTATAGTGATTACAGCTCGCAGCTGGGGGACGGGTCGTGCGTCGTGAGTTGTGAGTTGTGCCACAACGGTGCTGTCGTGCTAGTGATGACGCAATTCCTTCGTACCGTTGATGTACAGAAGAGAAAGACAAACGAACAGAAAGACAACAGCTGATATTTTCCGTGCAGAACCAACTATTACAACGATAAAAACGATAGAATATAATGGTTGACAGCGAAACAGCGATAGAAAAAAGGGGAGAGAATGAAAAACTATTTTTACCGCTGAGTTACACACTGAACATGTATGTCCTTCTTTCTTGTTTCTCATGATCAACATACAGATAGAGCGGAATGCATATGTAAGAAAGGATACTCTACACACGCGCAAGACATGCAACAACATGCTAAATGCCAATAACTTTGTCTTTCACCGTGCTATCACTCACCAAAGGCTTTGCCCATTGGGGTCACGATATATACCGCGTTCTTACATCACCTTAAACCGCACACATGTGACGCTCAGACGACGTTAAGTAGTACTTCGTGTCTAGTCTAGTAGCGACCACAACATGAGCTTACGCAACTATGCGCTCATAAACATCTCGACAATCATTGACCGAAATGATGTGCACGCATGACCTATTGCACGAATATTGCAACTGGACCTCGCAATGCCGCAGATCGCTCTTAGAAACCTGTTACAATCGAACGAAAGTGACGAAAACCTTGTTCAAATCGCTGATGGTGTAGTACAAGCGCCCTGCAGCTAGCACCGCACCAACAGCTGCTTCGTTCGCGCAGATAGGCAACGATGGCAATCCGACGTTGAGTCTTTTAAGACGAATCACCCGTGTAACCGGATCTATTCACCGTCAAACTTTGTTTTGGAACGTTCATAACAACACTTCGAACTAGAAAATTTGGACAAGTAGTGACGCGATAGGAGAAACGCAACTCACCATCTGGTTCCCATCCTGTTCTGTGCGTGCTGGCTACAGCTGTGGATAGGCTACAGGAGCCCAAATTTGGGGAATAGAGCCAGACGGTCGCGCCAGCAAGCTCGTCTGTGGAGGCAATGTGCTCTGTGACACCATCCGTCTAGACCTTTTTCGCCTACAGTTTTAAGATCAGAGCGCCTTCCTCACTTTTGAATTTGATTCGCAAGCAACTTCGCATCGCTAGAGCCCCTGTTTTTCACCAACCGACACACTTTCTACCACTATGGTCAAAATCGTTTCAATCCTCGCGCTCGCGCTCGTCGTGTTTGCTAGTGGCAACGCTCTATCGGCGCATGTCTCTACAGAGTCGACCAAGGCGACGCCGTCGGACCTGGACGCAAACGCTCCATCGAAATCGAAGAACATCAGAGGTGCTGAAGAAGGAGACGCTCCTGACAGTCACGACAGTGAGGAAAGGTTTGTTTTTCCGAACTTATTGGACGATGCAGCAGACATGGCTATGCCACTCTTGGCCAAAGCGGTATCGAATAAGCAAACTGCTGGCCCGTCGAAATCGTTTATGGCGAATTTGAGGGCGAATTACAATCCGACCGTCCTGTCCGCCAAAGAAGAAGTATCTGCAGCGATGAGGACGATAGATAAGTTTCCTGACAGTAGCATAAGGAAGGAGTTCAAGCAGCTTTACAAAGACAACATTAGACCGCTAGCCTACTTGGAGGCCCTTTCGAGAAGAGGTGACATTAAAAGCGCAGACGCCATGTCATTGGCAATTTCGTATAACCAATTTAAGTTTGCTAAGGATAGATTGGGAAGCCTTTGAAGGCGGTGATTTCGTTGAAGGTCTACACTCGTCAAAGGCAGGTAAATCATTCAGTGACGTGTTATCAGGTTCAAAGGCTCTTAGAACAACGACTGTACGTATCATTTCGCTTCCATTCTCATGTTGTTGCCCCTGATCGGTTGCTGATGTAACTCGTGATGACTGGTTTTACATGGGTTTGCACTTTCAGGTTTCGATTCTTTAGTCTACACGTCTGTTTATCACTGCAGTGTCGTTCTTGACACCGTCTTGCCCTACACATGCGAAACTCGGCTGTGAGGTAGCATGTAGCCAATACAAGTCTCGATTCTCGCTCAGCATGGCAGCGAGTGAGAAGTCTTGTCTGCCAACCGATAACGCGGCTAGACACTTCTCGGTCAATGTCCTCTGACACTTGCGTGCATGCGCACGAGATAAATAAAACATTTTATTTCGTCTTCAGCGTAGCGTCAATTTGTGCTTGTTGTGACAACTGAGCCGCGTTTCCTCATTGCCCGATAAGTATTGTCGCATGGTGATGCATGATAGATGACTCAGACCTGGTGCTCCGTCATATCGTTGTTGTGAGCCCATATTGCTGCTAGTGTCTAGGTGAACACCGCAACCGGCCAACTGCTTTCGCACTACATTTTGAAGCTCCTTTTCAGTCTTTGGCAGCGACCTTCCCGAATTGTTTACCAACAAAACGGTTGTCTCCGTTACGCCAGCACGATGTGTGGCTTCGCAATGGCATCGGGTATACTCCCTAAAAATCGTGTGTCAAAGGATACGCTCACTAGAGATAGTGGCGTCTTACTGTGTAGCTCCGTCAAGCGTCTGGCAGTCGGCCGCTGCGTTTCTGATGTGTATTCTATTGTACTCTTGCTCCGAGCGATGATGCTTTGCTGCGCGTTGCCCTTACCCACTTCAATACTGCTGATACGATCCGTTAAGGTGTTTCTCGTGTGTAAACATTCATCAGTCATTCTCGGGGTAAGTGCCGCTGACGCGGATCCCCGTTAAGCTTAAGGTCAGCTGCCAAAGTCAAATTCCAGAGCACTCCCTCATACCGACATCCCTCATCAACGCAGCTTGGCGTGCCAATGCACATGTGGGCCCGCACACTTAGAACGACAGGGAGTAAATCACGGTTGTCATGATAGGACGGAGGCCCAGTTCTGCAATCGATCAAGACGTTCACCTTGTCAACGTCCAGTGCGACCAGAGTGTCCCTTTGTGCTCCACAACGCAAGAACTGGTCGCCCAATAGAGCACGCGCAATACGAAGCTTCTTCTTCTGGCGGCAGCGGTCGCTTCCTCGTGCGTAGTTCCGTCGTGTGGTTATTCGATTGCATCACGCAGTGCGGTAGGCCGTCCTCGCAAGCTGACGGTATGTTTTGTATGGCGTTTTCGACAAACATGACAATGCAGCGGTCGATGCTCGTGCCAACGACTCGAGCAGCAGCTGGCGCCGCTGTGGTAACCGAGAAATGTGGATCACCATTGCTCTCGCGTGTGGGGAGGTGGAAGGATTGTACGAAGTGGACGTCGTTCGAATCGATGGCAGAGTGTTGACGGAGAAGATTGAGGTCGAAGCTGTGGGCTCGCTTGGAGAAGTAGAAGGCCGCGAGCAGGCTGGTCTCGTCTGGCAGAACCTGTTCGTGGACCGCTCTCCTGTGTCGGAGGCT